>JBBPKI010000014.1:0-10697 GCA_038089155.1 Nevesoporus exiguus
CCTACGTCCACTCCGGCGAACCGCTCGCATACCCGAAAGCCTGAACCCATCGTCGTCCCGCCGCCTGGAAATAACGGCGCTTCCGCTTACCCGACGCCTTCCTCCAGGCACTTCTCCTACACCTGTAGTGATGGTGCGTCTACCCCTTATGACCTCGACCAAAAGAGGCGTAGCAGCATTTCCTACAAGCGTTCCGCGACTCCTCGAGACATGTTCCCCCTACCAACTCCAGAGATGACCCCCATCGAGCGCAGGTTTTCGCTCGTAAGCGATCAAGAAAGCCTTGTCGAACAACCGCTCTCCGTCGCAGACCAGCATTTTTTATTTAGGTCCCACCACGTGCTTCTTTCTCGCATCACCGAACTGGAGCGCACCCTCAAAAGTCAGGCTTCTCGCGCACCTCACATCTCATACGCTTCAGACGCTTCCACGCCAACCTCTGAGCCCAGCGATGAGATGTTGCAACTCATTTCGGATCTCAAAGCCGAGCGCGATGAACTCAGGCGTGACGTTGATGGGTGGAGACAGCGCGTGGCTGATGCAGACAGGCAGGCCGGTATGCTCGCCAAGAGAGTCGAGTCTGAGAGAAGAGAAGCCTGGGTTGCTCGCAGTCGCCTCGGCTTGCTGGAAGTGGAAAAATCGGGCCTGGAAAAATCACTGGGGGCCAACACCGCTGCACTCTCCCGATCCCTGGCTGAAAACGAGGTCCTCATGCGTGAGCGTGATGGAATCAAGGATGAAATCATGAAGCTTAACGCTCGTCTCAAGGACTCTGACGCAGCCGTCAACGAGTGCACGCGTCTTCGTGGTGCCCTCGAGCAGGAGCGGACACGCCGCAAAGAACTCGAGAAACTCTTGGATGATGCTGGCCTCCTAAACACCCCCAAACTTGCTCACGCGGTCAACGGGTCTTGGAGGCGACCACTCTTCCCTACCAAACCAGCTGGCATACGTCCCCGCGGACTTGGTTTCGAGTCTATCGATTCCGAAAGCTCCACTACTGACGTCGAATCACCGGACGACAGCTTCACAAAGGCCCGGATCACTCTGGATGTAGTCGCGGAAGAAGAAGTCGAAATGTCTGACGAAGAAAACGGTCTGGCCGGATACGAAGATGAGGATGATTCCGACCTTGGTTTCTCCAGTCCAGGTGGTTCGTCCACTGACTCGGTGGACGAGCTTGACGTCAAACCCAAAGCTCTTGTAGCGCAGAACGGCAATCACACTGCCAGCCCTTGTCTACCCACCCGCCCAAGCCATCAACGCCGTGCGTCCCTCTCGAAAACCTGGACCTTTCCCAAAGGAACGACCGCCACTCTCATCCAGCAGGAGGATGAGGTTGATCGCTTTTTCGGATGTCTGGGCGACGGTGACGGGAGCCCACCCCTCACCGAGGAAATCACCCAGAGCGCCTTTTCATCTGCGTTTCGATCCATGTCTGACGACGAATTGCCGCCTTTTGTCATCCCCTCCAACGTCGGCATCGTGGTCGATTCCATATCATCCAGGGGTCTTGATGTCGTACCCTCAGAAAATGAGGCCGGCGTCGCAGACACGGCAGATCATGAATTGATCGGCGAGAAAGTCGAAGGTGGAATACGATTCACGTTCAATGCCCCACCCATCATCTGTGTAACACCTCCCGCGGACGTCTGCGTAACACCACCACCTGAGATCAAAATTACCCCTCCACCGGAGACTATGATAACACCCGTCATGTGCCCGCGCGTGTGCGGCTCTGCACCTAGTAAAGCTAGCTCCATCCCCGAGCCCGGCGAGGACGACGAGGACGAGAGCTCCTTGACGTTCGTGTTCCCTCCCACGGATCGGCCTAGGCGCCCTGAACGCGTAACTTCAACCCCGCGCTCATCCCCACCCACATCCAGTGGTGGTTCCCGCCCCGGTAGCAGGAACGATAGCCCGCCGTCTTCGATCCCTCGGGCGACTTCGCTGCGGTCCGTGTCTTCCAACACGCCATCAGTCACGTTTACACCCTCGAAGAGTGTTTCTGGCCGTTTCACGTCGCCGTTGATTTATTCTACTCCCTCGAAGAAAATTCCATCGTCGATTCCTCAGCAGGCAGTCTCGCCCAAGCTCTCCACGCCTACGAAAGTGCCAAAGTCGGTCGTCTCGTCGAAGCAGAGTCAGTCAAGCACCCCAAATGGTTCGACCTCTAAGCCCCATTTCAAATTATATATGAGTACGCTCGACTTATTTGTCTCTTATGCTTCACAGTAAACGATCCCATGTCCGATCTCAGATACCCCAGCTCCATGCAAAATGACGGCGCCACGGCGGAGGTGAATTGTCCCAACCATCCCGACTCGGCATTATCAAGCGTTTGTGAATATCTTCATGCTCAAGACATTTCATCACTATCTTCTATCATGTCCAATCCGCTTGCGGCACGATCACCTTTCCAGAAGTTATCTCATTTCATTTCATCCTCGTGGACGCCAGGTGCGACTGCGGTTGCGTCGTATATTGTTCCCAGCATCAGCTCGGGCAGTTCAGTCATGGACGCAGTGGCCACTGCCGCCTCGCCGTTTAATGGCACGACTTGCCCAACCCAGCAGAGGTTCGTCTCAAAGGCTAGGCAATTGGAAAAGTTGAGGGGCAGATTCAGTTTGGAAAAAAAGAACGGGATGCCGCCGTGTTCCATGGTGGGCGCCTGTAGGGGTTGTAGCGCGAGCAATGTCTACTTGTGACGTGACCGTGAGTGTACCCTCGTTGATTGCGCATTAATCCCGCTCACAGCGACGGTGGTGTCTTGCCATCCATGCAGAGCACAAACTATGCTCCTATGGCTCCCCTTTCTCTTGTTGCTTGCCACATATTTTTGTCTCGCCTGACCGCCACCTATGGGGATGGTCAGATTATCACGTGTCAACGTTGTTGTCGCTGTATTTTATACCATTCACGTTGCGAAAACAGAACATCATGGGACGCTCATTTGTTCATGCCCGTAAATTAAATAGTTCATGTCCATGTTTACTTCTGAGCCGTGTCAGATCGGAGGATTCCGGTAGGCGAATGACCGTGAGAGTTTGACCACTCCCAACGACTCAACCGCTTGTTGAAGACCACTGCGTCGACCATCCAACATGGCTATCAAAGCTACTAGACAATTCATGCGAAACTGGTACGCCGTCGAGGTAGAGTTCGAGTTTTTACTCTTGGTTCTCCTGATCCTGCTCACTTGTTTCTGTAGGCCATACCTCTGTATGCACCTCTCGCCTTTGACCAAGTTCCACGCACTGACGTCTCATAGCTATGCAGTCATCGGTTTAGCCGTCGGGGGTGCTACCTGGTATCTGGGACGTCTTGCGACGGGACCCTCTGGTAAGCTCTACCACCACCACGTTCTTTTCCGACCCTGACCATCGGCGTGAATAAAAGTGGTCTGGACGAGGGGTAACCCTACTCCCTGGAACTCTGTCAAGCCCGACGAGAACACCAAGTTATTGGATCCCTCTGGCAAATTTACAAAAAGGTTCGTCGTCTCATCGAGCTGAGCTGGCAGGCGCTGATCCGCTTTCGATTCCATAGCTGGACGCGGGACAAGCTATAAGCAGTCGTCTTTTATGTTTCTTTCACTTGTTTGTGCGGTAGACGTGCCAAATACATTCTTTCGCGATCCGTCACTACGGTGTGAACGCCATGTGATCTTGTCCGTGGATGCTATAAAATAGGCCCGTCACGATGCGCTCAATAGCTACACGGCAATGGTTGAACGACTGGATGCAGCTCAGCCCACTTTCCCTCTTCCGCCGCTAGCAAACATCCCCGACGACGATGACGACAAACCAGACGACACCAAGCTCATCGTAAATAGCCATAGCCGATTTCTGGCGTCACATGCGAGCTGACGCCCGCACCCTAGACGACTTGCTTTAGGCCCGCTGACGCTGCGCTTCCCACCGTGCCCGCCCTCGTACTCGGCGCGGCCTCCTTTTCGGCATTTTACAACGACGATGAACACATCCGGGGCGTCACGCCGCTCAGAACGACACGGCTCGCGCTGAGGTGCGTCTGCACGCTCCGATCTGCGCCGTGATGACATTGCGCGTGCACAGGTACGGCATCCGGGCGTTCGACACGTCGCCATACTACGGCCCGTCCGAGATCGTACTCGGCAACGCCCTGAAAGCGCTCGAGAAAGAATTTCCGCGCTCGTCCTATCAAATCGTGCGTGTACCCGTGTTTTTTTTTCTCGCCTCGCTGGGCGGTCGACGCCCGTTGTTGACGCGAACGCGAATACGCGCACTCTCGGGCACGCGCGCAGTTCACGAAATGTGGCAGGTTTGGCGACACGCGCGACGCGTTTGATTATACCCCGCGAGGCGTGAGTGCGAGCGTCGAGCGCAGCCTTGCTCGGTTGCATACGACTTATCTGGACACTGTCTACGTGCATGACGTCGAGGTTGTCGCCACGTCTGTGGCACCACGGACGTCGGGCGACCATCGTGGTGCGCTTGGCGCTGAGGCGGACGCATATGGGCTCGGCGCGAACCGCGAGGCAGTTGTACACGGGGAGGGCGACGGCGAGGTGCTCGCAGCCGTTGGGGAGCTAAGGCGATTACAGGAAAAGGGCGTCGTGAGACGGGTGGGAATCAGTGGTATGTTTCTCTCGTTTATCGGCGCCGATGGCTGCAGAAGAAAGTAAAAACAAACCTCTGCCCCCACCAGGGTACCCCTTGCCCACCCTCCTCCGCCTCGCGATCCTGATCAAGCACACGCCGCCGTACAAACCGCTGGACGTTGTCATGTCGTATTGTCATCTTACCCTTCAGAACCGTACGCTGTTGGACTTTAAGGCAGCGTTTGAGCGACGAGCGGGGGTCATGTACATCCTGACAGCGTCCCCGCTCAGCATGCGGCTTCTCAGCTCCAACCCACCCACCTGGCATCCGGCGTCGGAGGACGTCAAGGAAGCCGTCAGGAGAGCCGTTGAGGTGTCCAAGAAGCCCGACAGCGAAGGTGGCCTCCCAGAGCTCGCGTTGGAATACGCCTTTCAAAAGGCAAGGAAAGTGGGGATACCGACCGTGGTAGGGTTTAGCTCGCCAAAGGACGTGCATGAAAACGCGCGGATATGGCATAATGTGGACAAACAAGGCCTTGAAGAGAATGAGGAGTGGAAGCAGCGCGTGCAGAACATATTGGCCACGTTTGGAGAAGGCAAGGATGGATTGTTGGATCGCTCTTGGGAGAACCCAAGGTTTCGTGAATGAACTGCCAAGCAGACCGATATAGTAGAAAGAGATGGTGTTCTGTATATAATGTTTACAAGCGCAATGATAGCATAAGTGTACACAGCAATCGACCACCTGTTATCCAAAGAGATTTTATTTTTCGCTTCACCGAGTCCTGATGATTCCAGCATTGATGAGTTTGATCATCTTGTCACGTATGACGGGATTCTTCATGTGGTCCTGCAGTGCGCCAGGGTTGGACTGCGCTTGCTGCAAGATCTGCTGCATCACGGGGTCATTCATGATTCCCTGCGTCAAGCTTGGTGAGTATCGTGATCATCGCTGAGGTGCCAAGTGGATACACACAGCGACTTCCGGGTCCTTCATTGCCCGTTCGAGCGTCTGTTCCTCGGTCTCCCCTGCACGCTGACTAAAGAGCGCTTGTTGCGTCTTCATCTCCTGTGCCTGGATCTCAGCCGAGTGTGCGTCGGCAGCATCTGCCGATGATGCAGTTTGTAGAGCCTCGAGCGCCTTGCTATACTCGCGCATCGAATGCAGAATTGATGCTTTACGAATGTGTGCTTTGACTGTGGTCTACATTCAGTAGTCGTTTTCCTTGAACAGCGAGACCCGCGCACCAAAGGATGGATCGACCTTGATGGACTCCTCCGCATCCTTGAGCGCCTCGGCGAGGGCCATGAGCTTCATATATGCGGCAGCGCGGTTGTTGTAGCCTCGAGCATCCGAGGGATCGCGCTTGATGCTCTCCGTGTAAAGCTTGACAGCACCTGCAAAGTCGCCCGACTTGAATGCTGTGTTACCCTCCTCGCGAGCAGCAGCAGACTTGACTGGGTCGATGTAAGCCTGGCGTTCTGCATCTGCCATCGCTTTTTCGGTAGCCTGAAGCTTGCCGAGGATGGCAGCGTCGCGATGCTCTGCAAGTGACTTTTGGAAGTACTTTTTGGCAGAGACGAGGTCTCCCTTTTGCGTATAAGCAGAACCAATGCGCCCGAAAGCCTTTGCAAGAAGCTTGAAATCCACACGGAACTGTGTCGTACATCAGCACGACCGACTCTGTGCTCCGTCAAAGTTCAGACAACGTACACTTCGTCCCTCCTCGACTGCCTTCTCGCACGTTTCGACGCACTTGTCGTACTCTCCCTGTTCAAAGTACACAGCACCGAGATTGGTTAGGAAGGTGATGTCTTTTGGCCAGAGATCCCAGGCCTTGGAGAATGCGGCGGCTGCCTCGTCGAACCGTCGTTGCTTATAGTGCTCGGTGCCCCTTTCTTTTTCAGCAAGTGCATCAGCCTTGGCCTTGGCCTCTTCTGCATCCTCCTCCGACATCTCGACATCCTCTTTTTCCGGTTTGGGTGCAGGTGCAGGTGGGGTAGGCTTATTGGTGGAGGTAGAAGACGAGGGAGCCGGCTGAGCGCGAGGAGGCGATGAGGGAGGAGGGGTCTTCTTGAGACCGGGTGGAAGGTCATCTGAGCCCTCTTCGCGGGAGAAGCCTTGCAGGTCGATGCCCATTGCAACACCAAGGACGTCGATCATCCTTGGATCCGAACCCAGAGCGCTAGACAGATATTAATGCCAACGTGAAACACAAATATCGGTGCGGTCTTACGATTCTGCGAGCATAGGGTTTTGCTGCATTAATTGAAGCTACATGGGCAAGGGATCAAAAAGGCTCGGGGTCATTCTGATTTGGCACACATGCCTTTTGAACGAATGCAGGATCCGCGAGATGCTTTTGTGTGCGAGGGTTCGTCGCGAGCTTACCGATGAGATTGGGATCTCGAAATATCTTTCCAAGTCCCATGTCCGGCCCTATGCTGGCATCCCTGGCTTTGCAACTATCAGTGTCAGACCACGTCCAAGGTAGGTGGTCGAAGCAGACCTTGTGCCTCCTTGACCTCCTGAAGGCCCTTGCGAAGAGCGGTGCTGTCTTCGTATTGGATACCCTTCTCGTAGGCAGCAATGGCTTCGCCATATCGGTGGGCTCCGTGTAAAGCGGCTCCCTTCCTCGCGTAGCCCTTTCCCCAAGATGGATTGAGAGAGACGCACTGCAAGTGGGACAGGACACCATTCAGCAGACAGCGCCGACGGAACGGAAACAAAGAGGGAGAACCTTTTCAGCGTCTTCGAGCGCCACGTTCCACAGCTTCTTTCCAGCGTATGCCGCACTGCGATTGGAGTATAGAACATGATTGGAGGGGTCAATGGCTATGGCAGCCGTGAAGAGTTCGACGGCCTTGTCATAGTCTTTGGCTGCGAATGCCTTGTTGCCTTGATCTTTGAGGGCGTTTGCCTATGGCGAGCGTGAAGGAAGGTGCGGAAGTGGATGGTGAACTTACATCGGCCATGTGTGCGCGGTAACACGAGCGTTCACGAGGGTAGATCTGTACTAGTAGCAGGACAAGAAGGGTATGTCGTCTCCTGTCAATATATATCCACCCCCTCTTCTCGCAGGGGGCAACACAGCGGAACCTTCTCGAAACTTCGCGCAAAGGAACTAATGACCGGCTGGTCGAAAAGTTTCACTACAAGCCCTTTGCTGATCCGGACGTCGACCGAATTCAAAGTTTGAGACTCGCCTAGCACCTTTGCTTGGCTCCGTCGGTTGATGCCAGGACAGGTACAGTACGAGTACGTGATCTCCTGGACACAATCACTTTTCAGGCACTCGAGCTATCAAGGGCTACGAGGTTTCTGCTTCGTGAGTCTCTCCAACGAGCGATTCCTTCTGGTACACACTCCATCCAAGATACTGATAATAAGGAGCAGGACACGTCCGCACCTCCGTCCTTAGAGTGTGTAGATCATACTGTGTCTCAATGCTGGCGTGCCTGACCAAATGTCGTGAGCTATACCGTATACGGTACCCGCACTGGCGACCATGATCAAAATTCAGGGACGTCCCCCCTGCCTGGGGTGTATTGACGCGCAACTTGCCCACTTTCTCTCCTCTCCCCTCCGCCCAGCGACATGCCTCCCCGGTATCCTGCCTCTCGCAGAGACAGCTATGCGACGACCGACTTTGAGTCGGTCCACTTCAAGCCCAAACAAACCACGGGCCCCGAATTCTATGACCGGAGCAATCTCTCTCGCAAAATCGGCCTCGTGGGTGTCGGCATTGCTGCACTATTTGGCTGGTTTTGCATCTTCGAGGGCTTCATGATTTTTGTATCCAAAAATACAATATCTTCTGGCGTCGTCGTCATTTCTCTCCACAATACCTGGGAAAAGGAGCTTCTTGGCCTTGGACTCAACCTGATGGTCGCCGCTTGTACCGAGGCGATCGGTTTCGTTCACGGGATTGCCTTGCGTTCTGCGCTGGCGTCCCAGCGGCGACTACGCTTCAACACCAACCTTCGTTTGCTTTCTGCTGCGAGCGGTTGGTTCAACCCCAACGGCACGTTGTGTAACATAGTGATGGCGGTCCTTTTGATCGTGTCCTACAGCTCAAGCTTGCTGGTGGCCTTATCGGTCGACTTGGACTCATCGAGTGGCGTTGCAGAAGCTGGACTTGCTATCTGTGTCAGCGAAGTCCCACTCATCGTCATGGGCGTCGCCCTCCTGTTACAAGCCATCCTCGCCCTTGCTAGTGCTCGCGCCGCCGACGTCTTGACGTGGAGTTCCTCCCCCTTTGACATCACAGCCGCCCTCGTCCACCACGCTCAGATCATCCCTGAACCGGGACAGTGCATGCGTAGCGTTGGCGATCACGCACGGGGACCAGTGGCGCCGTCCCAAAAGCAACCATCTGCGTGGCGCGCACACCCGAGCATCAGAAAGGTCGTCACGACGCTTTGGGTGCTCGTGATCATCTGCGTCATCTGGGGCATCACCATCGTGCATTTCTCCGACAACAGCGTGTCTCACGCAGTAAAGTCGTGGTCGTTCTTCCCGAAGTCGCAGTCGCACGTCATCGCCTACTCCATTCCCATCGCAGGCGGCGTGTATTGGTACTGGCTTTTGTACTACGTCAACATGGCGGCCATACAAGGTCCTTTGACGTTGGTGCTCCATTGCTCCGAGCTCGTTGTCAATGTTATTCGAGATGAGCAAGTGTGGAGGAAAGCGACGAGTAAAAATGGTACCACGATCGCGTCACATCCTCTGGCTCTCGTATTTGGAAGTACCCTGAACGTCGGGTTGCTTGTGGCGAAGCCTCTGCTGCGTAAGTCGCGCCTTCCGGCTACCTTCCTTATTTACCTACCTAGCGATCACAGACTGGATGCTTGGTCTTGCAATCAGTTTAGCAGGGACAGCAGAGAACGGCTACCTAAAAGCTATCGCTGTCAGCATGTGGCCATTCCAGGTCGGCACCCTCGAGCGCGTTCGTTTGCCTGTCCGCTCACGTATTCGGTTTCTAGATTCTCAATTACTCTGGGGCCCTCTTGATTTTCTCATTCACGCTGAGCGTTATTGTCTTGCACCGGCCAAAAGGTCCTCAACCCGCCGCGTATGGTCACATTCAGACGCTTGCAAATTTGATAGACGAGTGGTCGCCTACCATGTGGTGGGGCCACAAAGACAGGGGGTTATCCTTTGCTCACGCCGGTAATTGTCGCTTTGAGTCCCAGAGGTCTGTTTACGCTTCCTGACGCCAATCGATCCCTAGGAACGAACGACTATCGTCTCCCAAAGGTAAACATGGACGTGCTGTATGCGTGAGTCACAGACGTCTGCACGCGGTGTTGGTGCACCTGTTCGATATATATTCATGTCATCTGCCACTCCATCACGTTTTTGAGCATTTTGAAGGACTGCGATCGCATATACAGTACTCATATATCATTCCATTACCTTCCATGTACTGTCAACTGTCTACAGCATTAGCTGATACTCGTCTTCTTTCCGTAAGGTTTTTGGCGACGTTACTGGCCAACTTCTTGCCGTCCTCGATCGCGATCGAGCCAGAAGCTCAGTTCGTCCGATGGCACGCACATTACCGCAGCCGTGAAATTCACACCCACAAGGCCAGCATGGCGTCTGGGTTGATGCATGTATGGACTTGATATGAACCCGCGGTCGTTCGACGTTCACCCCTTGCTGTCACTTGGCTGACACTCCGCCATCGGATGTGCTTTGCATTATTTATTAACGGTTGCGAGCAGACGCGATGCCATGGTACATACTCCTGAAACGCGGTCTCTTGCTGTAGACGCACGTGGGACGACACGGAGCACTGCTGGACCAGTCCAGAAACATGGTCGATACGTTTGATCTCTTTCCTCCACTCTTCCTCCCATGGGACTAGGGGGAAACGTCGACGGGTTCTTGAAATCTCCGGACTAGACCGGATCTCAAGGCGTCGAAGCCGCTGATCGGGTTGATTTTTCCCCCCCCTTCTCATTATTCCTTTTCTCGAGCGGTGTGCTCCGAGATATTCGCGGTAGATTTGGCCATGTCGGGCGTACGTTTCGAAGGGACACGTCCGAGTGCGTCCTCTCCGACGAGAGGCGATCTAGGTGCGAGCCGCGCCCGAGGGGACAAAGC
>JBBPKI010000014.1:12799-95888 GCA_038089155.1 Nevesoporus exiguus
ACCTTCCTTCCTCAATGCCTGGTCCCGGTATAAAACCGGCGCCAACGCTGACCGCGTCGCCCTCGCTACCGTCTGCATGATCATGGCCATCGCCGTGCACTACCTCCCACCGGGCGACCGCCTCGTGTCGCAGCTCGGTGACACCCCCGAAGACACTTGTCGCAAATTCTACGATGTTATGCGTTCCGCCCTCGACCGTCATAGAGCCGAACACAAGACCTATAGCCTCGAACTCGTCGAGTGCTTGCTCATTCGCACTCACTACCTCACGCTCGTTAAAACCGACAGCGAGGAAATCTGGACCGTCCGTGGAGAGCTCATCAGTATCGGTATGGCCATGGGCTTGCACCGCGATCCCTGTAAATGGCGGATGTCTAAAGAACATGCCGAGAGAAGGCGGTGGGCTTGGTGGCACATCATCCTCCATGAGAGGTTTGTATTCCGCTCTCCTTTTGTCATCCCCTACCTACTTTCTCGGCAGGTGGCAGGCATTCATGTTCGGTCGGCCGATTTCTATCGCGTCACACCATTTCGACACCCAGCTTCCAGATCCGTCCGACCCTGTAAACCATCCCGACGATCCGCGTATCTATGTCCCAAATCTCCACCTCTTTCGTTTAGCCTATATTCTCGGCGACATCATGGACAGCGCAGTATCCATGCGTCCAGTCGCGTACGAGACTGTTCAAGCTCATGACCGCGCTCTAGCGCAATGGATGGAGACTCTTCCTCCTGAGCTCGACCTGGATGAATTCAAGGTAGCACGCAGTCTTGCGAGCCCGAACACCGTCACCCGTCGATTGGGCGTACAAAGCGTCATCATCCGCACTAGCTTCTATCACATTCGTTTCACCCTTCACAGGCCTTACGCATCTACGCCCTCTCCGAAGGTCGGAGATAAGCAGGCTTCGTCGGCGAAAGACAAGGACATCAAGCATGAACGCCACGTCATGTCCCTGGACATCGCTGTCAGCGCCGCCGACAAGCTGATCACCCTTGTTGGCCAGGCGCGTCCCGATTTTCTTGCAAATGCATCACTGGCAGTTCCAGGACACATGAATTGGGGCCCGTTCCACGTCTTCAGCTCCGCCATGTTTTTCTCATTCCAACTAATTTCGAACCCCGACCAGCCCGGCGCATCGCTATTCCGTGCAAACATCCAGAAGGCGTTGACGACCCTCGAGCTCAGCCGGGGTATGCCGGTTGCCGATAAAGCCCTCGATATCCTCCATGCACTTGCGCCATTGTACAGTCAGGACTTTGCGAATGAACCCGAGCAGGAACGAGAGCGCATGAAAAGCCGCGTGCTGAGCCTCGTCAAAACGCTCGCGTTCCCGTACCACGATTCTCCAAAATATCCCAGGATGAACTCGATCGATTCACCCAATGCGCCAGGGTATCTGAGTTCGCCTGCCACTGGCAACTCCGGGAGTCCACAAGCCAGCACTCATCCCCGAGGGTCAGTGGATTACGGGACTAGCAAAACGGCTACTCCTTCCTCCTCGCTCGTCGGATATGCAGGCGTTCAAGCGTCCCCCGTTCAGACACTTCCAACGCAAGGGATCGTCTCCGGTCCATCCAACTCGTCCCCCCTGACGTATACTGTCGCCTCGTCTCAGCCTTCACAGTCACAGTTATATCCCGATGCGTCTAGGGCAACATATGCCGTAGAACCTCCCCGTAATACTTATGGTGACACGGCTCGTCCCCCCGGAAATCCATACCCCGATACTCGCACGACCGCATCTTATCCCGATTCATACCCCCCTCGGACGGCCTACCCTGATGGAGCGTCATCGCGGAATTTTTCCGACCCGACACGTCAGCCATACTCAGACCCTTCGCGGCAAACATTCGTATCGGGTGAGACCGCTGTCGGACGCTATCCCTACTCGTATCCGACGGCGGCGGAAGAGGAGACCATGTGGGGCGCCTCCCTGAGTCAAGCAGAGTGGGCTCGCTTTCTTGACGTGATGCAACATCCACGACACACGGGCGATCGGCATTGATTGCGACCTCCCAAACGATACATTGATGGGGAAAAGCATAGATTATGTAAAAAAAGTGGATGGATTTTTTTGGCCATCGTGTGTTGCTCCCCTCAATTTCCCTTGAGTCGCCAGCCGTGTGCTCACTTGTACGTATTCGAAGTGGTGCACATTATTATCGCCTTTCCCGCGTCATCTCTTACTGCTCACTTGTCTACACCTCTCACGCAAACTATACGCATGCTCACATTCTAACAGCTTCCCGTTGTATATATTGTCTTGGCTCGCTCGCTTACGACTCACTGCTTTATTACCCATGTTGTACTGTACCGCTTTGCATCGTGAAACCCGTCGCCGCACAGTGCGAACTTCGGAGTTCCTCCTTTTCTCATAGAAGATCAGAACTTTCATTTCCCCGAAAGCACACACACCGTGAAGTCGTCTACTGCGACCCTGTCGGCACGCGTCACTCCAACAAGGAAAAAGCACGTCACGAAAATTTCGTCTCTGAATCATCCGGACCGTATTTACTTGTATTGTAATCATGAAGTGTGCAGGCGAAGATAGATGAGCACACCGCATCGAGTGTATCCAAAACGCGCGCATCAGGGTCCCGTTGGGACGCGCTCGAGGGAGCTTTCTTTTTTAGGGGGGGAAAGAAAATGATGTGAAATTATTACGCGGATGCGTTGCTTATCTTTTGCATCCGCTTGACGCGATTGCTGATCTCCGTCTGGAGCGTCCGTCGGAGCGCCTGTCCACCGGGGCTCAGGTCGTCCTGCGCGGCGGCCGCGACGAGCACTTGGTCGATAAGCGTGTACGGAAGCCAGGTCACGCAAGATGTCTTTGGCTGTGTGCGTGAGAGCGCAGCGTCCGCCTTGTGAAAGAACCGTGGGAGGTACGTCAAGCATTTAGTGATTTTTCATGACGAAATCGAGGAGGCTTGGCTGACCTTGCGAACGAGCGACAGCGTGTGTTCCAGAGCGCTCTCGAGAACATCGAATCGCAGGCTAGTTCGGATGAGGTACTCGTGATGGTGATCCTGGGAACGATGAGAAAGAACAAAAAAGGATAAGCACAACAGACACGGCACCGAATGGGCGGGAAACTGACCTCGAGCGTGTGTATCAGCCATGGAGGAGGGGGCGATGTCCTGTCATGTGACAGAATAGCCTCCAACACCGCTTTATTGTAACGATAATCCGTGTCCGGACCATCATGGCGCTCTAGGACAAGTTTAAGGTACCGCCACCCTCGATCAGCGGGTGTTCCAGGCCACGAGGAAACGTTATCCGTCAGAAGCCAATCGGCTGTGTCTTGCCTGTAGGTAGGTGTCAGTATCGGTCAGAGTCTCGCTTGGCGAGGTCCACGTACAAAACTCCGTCTGGGTTGCGCGACAGCCTCACGCACTGTCCTGCAAGAGCGGCAAACAGCTCACTCATATCCACACCGAGTGCACGAGCCGTTGTAATCGCGAACTCGAACTGATTGGCCTGCCCTAGCCGCAGAACCACGAGCGGCGGTGATAGCAGAGTGTCTACAACGTAAACAGTCAATTGTGAGCCCTTGATTGAATATAACTGTCCCTTATACCTGGGGCATGAAGCAAGGTCGAATCACGTTGAATGAGACGCAGCCTTGCGGATAACAACGTGTATTCGAAACGGAGGTCCTCGAGGTCTATAATCTCTGAATCAGTACCGGTGGTCGAAGGTGGCAAATTTAGTGCCAATTTTCGCCGTTTACGGGACTATCGTCACGAGATCAGCAAAGCGAGACGGTTACATGAAGATCGGCATGCACCTCAAAGTCCTTGATGCTCGAAGCGAGTAGTTGAACAACAACCCATGCGTCTTTTTGTTCCAAAAGAGACAACGAGTTGATCGCGAGCAAGTAGGATTCCAACTGGTCCTCCATCAACGGGATCACGTCAGTAGCTTTGCTGGGGATTTCCTGGAGTTTACGTGCACGTTGATACATAGTTTGGGCAGCTGATAAATTGGGGGTTCAGATAAGCAACTCGCATTGACAGAAAGAAAAATTCAAATTTACCATTCCGATGATCCCCTCTTCGTGTATACCACGTGTATAAGATCCTGGAGTAGAAGGGGCGGGCACGAGGATCCGTGTTGCGCGCTTTAAACGCGAGTGCGTCGTCCACTTCGGAGGAAAAGCCAGTAAAATCCAAAGAAACTAGCATTTCGATGGCACCCTCTTCGCACATTTGATATACGAGCTGTGAGATACAATCTCTTTTCCTGTGCAAATCTGGCGTCAAGAAAATCTCATGTAGATATGAGTAAGAGAGCTCGCTTACACGCTATCAAATGGAGCCGCGATTATCGATGAATATGCCTCTTCCCAAGAGGAAAGGTCTATGTATCCCCGGATGAGGCCGTACCATATATCCGCTGTACCGGCTTCTGGTGGAGCGACTGATAAGGCTAAACGAAGGAATAAAGTTTCGTGCTGCGTCAGGCTATTTGACTTGAAAATTGCGGACGCTTCCAAATAGAAAGAGAAATCCGAGTCGTATAGAGCCTTTGCAGGCAAAACAGACGACAGAGCCTCGGCGTCCTCGAACGACAGGCCATTGTCGAGACCTGCCAGATTTAAGCATAGAAACTTGTATCGATAGGATTTAATGACGCACCGAAGCTGGCAGCGACCTTCTCCAACAGGTTGGCGGCGTCATCTGCGCGTCCCAGGGTAATGTAGAGTTGTGCGGAGACAAAAGCGACCCCAGGAGTTCGTGGCAGCCATGCAAGCATGTCTTGCGCAATATCAGGATACCCCAGGCAGCGAATACCGTCGCAAAACTGTACCTCGAAGAGGGTGGCATGCGCTGGAGAAGTGGACTGGAGTAGACCGGAGGAATCTAAAAATCGGTGGGCTGAACCGGGTAGTCCATTGTATTCACCTGACCGAGCTATCAGTCGATGCAGAAGGGAAGACGTCGGTGCAAAACGAGAGTAGTTCCTCGACACCTGCATGTTATTCATCCGGGTAATCACGTCATCGGTATTTGCGTCGTATGATGGACCGGGATCCTGGGCATGGTCTGCCGCTGGTTGACGCGCGGCGCGACGCAGCATAGCAAGGCCCCGGGAGACGGCAAATACCTCTTCCAACAGAGACTGGTCCCACTCTTTGAGATCATCGGCGAGGAAGAAGAGAAGGGTCATCAACGCAAGACAGATGTCGTAGCGGGCGTGAACTGAGGTAGAAACATATGCAGCCGACAGAGAAACCCTCCATTCAGACCGCGTGGGAGGAAGGAGTAACTCAACTTCATCCTCCTCTCGCTTGACTTGCGAATCGAAGCCAGCCACAAGATCGAGGATGATTCGTATATCCTTGTCAAGATCCTCGACGTCTTGCAATCTTGCAATGATCCAGTTTTGAGTGGCATCGTCGAGACATTCCTTGAAGTCCAGCCG
This sequence comes from Nevesoporus exiguus, assembly GCA_038089155.1. Taxonomy (NCBI): domain Eukaryota; kingdom Fungi; phylum Basidiomycota; class Agaricomycetes; order Boletales; family Boletaceae; genus Nevesoporus; species Nevesoporus exiguus. Next base: position 18,228 of record JBBPKI010000014.1, read on the forward strand.
TTGGGCCTGGTCGCCTAGGATGTCCACAATAGAGAAAGCGATTTCCTGATGGAGAACATCGACGACCCTGGTCTCCACGTTGCGGAGAAGTTCCGGTCCGATCTTGTCGCACAGTGTCCACGCAATGTCGAGCACAGCAAAATGGGAGTCCACGGCAAGGGAGTCGCTGAGGTGTCTATGGATAGCGATGGGGAGATCCTCCTTTGCAAGAGTATTAATTCGCTCTCTTTCGACCACGACGACGCCCTCGCTACTCTGGCCAACACAAAAGGCGAGCGGCCATCGTGCACTACGCTCCACCTCACGACAGCGGGTAATAAACCCCTCCCAATCTCGCTTGAGTGCACTCCAATACCGGTCATATTGCATTGCACCAGTATGTGGGTCCTGTACAAGAGAAACGGTGCAACCCACCACTGCAGCAATGTTCTCAACCACAGAAGCGTACGATGTGGTGAGCTCCGGGGCGGGTGGGCCTGGGAGGGAGAGACATGCGTCTATGTACTGCTCGAGGGCAGTGCGGATGGTCAACGGGGAGAACAAGCCCGGCCGAAGAATTGCTGTCATGAACTTCTCTGTGAGCGAACCAGGGGAGCGAAGAAATTCTTCAATGTACGCAGGAGTCAAGTCCGCCTCTTCGCCATGACCAGATGTTGCCCAAGCCGTGTCATCGGACCCATTCAAGTTCTCCACAATTAAAGGGGTTCTTTCCATCAATGAGCAGCCCTGCCGTTCCCATAACACGCACAACATGCCGTCGTTAATTATGAAATCTTGCAAGTGACAGTGAGCACTGGCGGCGGAACACTCGAGGGTTCCAAGTTCCCGAAGTTGATCGGCCGTAGAGTCAAAGATCTGGAAATATCCGCCAGAACGTGGGTCCGTCGGCGTTGGTGCGAAGGTAATGGCGAACGTGCTTTCGTCGTTAGTACCACCGGAGCAAATGCGCAAAAGGTTGCGTGCTTCGGAATCTAAATATTCGAGCACAGTGGTGCTAGATAACACCGGTTGGGAAACCGCACGGCTTGGAAGGGTCTTGGAAGCAACACAACCACTTTTCACGGTCCAAAGGCGGAGGATACGATCCCGCGAAAGAGTCCAAGTGTGACTGAGATCGGTGGGTTGGGGAAGGCTAGCTACGGAAAGTATTTCTGATGCTGCGTTCGCGCCTGGCTGGAGGCCAGGGATGAAAGAAGCAAAAGCGCCCAAGAAAGACTTTGGCTGGCTGAGAGTCTCTGTCCAAAGATCTGCGAGTGCAGACTAAATAAGCATGCGAGCCCAAAAGAAGAGCACACACCATCGCATGTATTATCGCCAATCCGCTCTGACTCTATGCGAAGAAGCGAACCGTTCTCCAGTCCAATTGTTATGCAGTGAATTCCCTGTACTTGAACGATACCGCGAGAGAGATCGGAAACGCTCTTTATAATGTACTCTCTGCACCAGTTCGCCGCTGCCTGATCATGCCAGAGGAGGTTTGGATTTGCAGCCGGCAACACCAAACGATAAAGTGAACCCGAGACCGTAACCACCAATAAATGGAGCTCCTGCTCAGCAGCTGCGAGGATAGCTGGTTGGGAGAGGATGGGGACAGGAAAGACGAAGCGAATTGGAGAAACTTGCGTCGACAATGAGATGAGCTCCACGATCAAACCGCCGTGAAGGACGCGTAAGAGAATGGACCCGATATGTTGCGAATGCACCATAGACGCAAAGGACGCGTGTTCGGGATGCAGATCTGCATCAGTGGTTGATGTAGGAGCGGTAACGCTTCGACGTGAGGACTGTAGGACGACCGAGGGCGCACTGGCTGATGGAAAAAGAGAAGAGAGCGGGGTGGAAACCAGTATGAAACTTGCGGCCATTGCAACTGGTAGATTGAAGTCCCACTCGACTGAAGTTTGCCTTGACCTCCTTGCTCACTGAAACCATGCCTGCCTTTTTCGGGAACCAGCTCACATTTCGAGAGGGACGGATCCGACTAGTCGGGGAATAATTACACATTCATCAGAGACCAGCGGAAGCCATCCCACAGCGAACGATTTAAGTGCGGCGGGTGACCGGGTCATGTCCACAAGTTGCCCTTACCAAGATACACAAAATCTCGACTACCACAAGATTATGGATGATCGTTCACTACTAGCTCTGTGCAGGCGGCCCCACCAAGACAGGCGACTCGAATCTCGAAGGGCGAATCATCGGAGGAGCTGCAGTGGTATCACCAGGCCAAAATGCAGGAAATTAAATACACAGCATTTCAAAGCTCGTTGTGCATCGCACGGACATGACATACGACATCCAGCACGTCCCTGTTTGCCAAACCATCCGGTGACGACCTGTAAATGTAAAGATCAATTCCCTAAATCGTGTGGCAAGCGGTACCGGTGTGGTGCAGCGGTGTTCAGACACGAATCCACATCGTTGCGCATTAAACGCAAGCTCTTCTGCCCGAAATCACGTCTCTGGACTATGTTTCCAGGAGAGCGCCAACCCTAGGCAGTACTCAGACGGGAAGTAGGTTCCCCGTCGAGACGCCAACGAAGCAGTTGCACTCGTGATACGGGCATGCTTTGCGACCCCAGGACTGTAACAGCCCAAAGGAGAATGCGCACAGCCAGATGACGCGATGGAAAGGGTGAGAGAACATTGTAAAGGACGAACATGTTCCGAGTTGCTCTTCTACGGTTGGATCCGATCATGTCACAGTCCGTTGGGATCGACAATTTCAAACGGATGTAAACACGGAGCGTCACTTGAACTCTAGTGCACCCACCTACGAAGGAAGAAGCCTGATCAAATTGTCCGCGAGCACGGAATCTGTCTGTCGGATCCACCTGCTACATCCAGTTGTGGTGTGAAGATACACGCTCTTGTTGCGTTTTATGCATCTTTTAGTCTAGGGAATTGACTCCCGGCAGAAGGCAGACTCTAGCCAACGCGCGATGCAATGGCGGAGCACGCCAACTATCACAAGGCACCTGCATGGGCATCGGCGGATGCAATCGAGAGGGTGATTCTGGGACCGTCCAGAGCGTGATGGCAGGCCCGAGTTGTCTGGAATGGAGAATTTTGGCGACCCTCAAACTGTCAATTGCGACAGTTTCGCCTCGTGAAGGGTTGGCCGGGGGTTGGCGTGTCACTGGCACGAGCTTGTGGACTCGCCCCCGGCAGCCGGTTTATGTCAATAGTTTGCAATTTTTTTGTGGTCGAGTTCTTCCCGATCAGTCCATTGAACGCCGGCTCTCGCTGATCTACATCCACTAGGCCGCCCCAAGTTCGGTCCGACTGACCCTCCCGCTTTAATTAATCTCTCTTGCACCTCCGCTCCAGTCTTGAACCAGCGTCACTAGTCACTTCCCACTACGCTTGGGCTGCACGTGAAAATCCCAGCTCGAGCGGCGTCCTCACTTCGCCGCGCATGGGCCCGCGATGACTACTGACCACAGTGCCGATTCATCGGTTACACCTCGTGCTAAACTAATCCTACTACGTTTGACTTCTCCTTGGCCTCATATCATCTTCCGGACATCACCCTGGCCTCGTTTTAGAGACATATATAAGGGCTCTCCTGCTCCGCCCAATCCCAAAAAGTATTCGCTACACCGTCGAGGCTTGAGTCCACAACCAAGTTACTTTATTCCCTGCCTACTCACCTATTCTTGTATTGCACTCATCTTCTCTTCGTAATTAGTCATGGACCAGCTAACATCGTTCGACGCTCTCCTCTTCCCATCTGATGGTCGGAACCCACATATGGTTGCACTCATGACAAGCCCGATGTCCATGCCCGACCCCCATGCTCCTCACAGCACCCAGCCTTCCCGGATGCCCCACCCAGAAGTCTACATGGACTACATCGCAGAGGGTCTTGGTCCTCGTGCATGGCATTACCATGTGAGTTGGATAGAATTGATCGCCCGGTTAGACGCCACTGACGGCTATCTTGTAGCTCGTCGAGGCACTTGACGGAATGAATAAAAAGTTTGCACATCCTTACGTGGTCTTTTACCCCGTCGTTTCACGCGACGGAATGCCCTTCCCCGTCAACAAGTGCATCCGAGAGATCCAAGGGAAGGCTTTCCGAGAGGCAGCTGCATGGCGCGGCAATATTATCGTTGCAAAATATCGCGAGAGTCCGTTCTCTTCCATGGTTAATGGTTCAATCGCCGATTTTCCCATCATTCGGAATTACTTCATGACACACGGGGCGCCCTTTTCAGGTAAGTTAGACTGTGCCGGCAATGTTAGCACTGCTTAAACTCATGGCTTGTGTTTGGCAGGCTTGAGGCGAATGTAAAACCCTCGCCTTTCCGAAGGCACCTCAAAAATGAGCACCGCTCTGCCATCCATCCTTCAGGGACTACATCCATATGACCATTTATGATATGCTATATCTCAAGTCTGGTATAATCTAATGCTCGGTGATCACACATTTCATGTTTTGTTTGCATGTCCATTATCATCATCATTATGATCGCACGTTCCCAATTATAGTTGCTTTTAATCTACAGTTCTTGGTGTTCCAGTTTCCCGCCTGTAGGAGGAGCGGGCTGCACCCAAGGCTTGTCACCGTCATCCGAACCCCCCCTTGGGTGCACGGTTTGTTCCTTCTCTGGATCGCAGTGCTCCAGGATAGGGCTCTCGGGGTCAATGGGATGATGAAGAACCCTACCTGCCTTGAAATATGTTTTATGGTCTGCAAAGAATTTCTTCCAATTTTGTACGCCCTGTGCAAAATTAGTTATGACGACCGTTATAGTCTAATACAACGGAGACCCACCCGGAGTTCTTGGTCGGTCAATCCTCGCAAATCGTGTGTACGGTGCGTCGCGAAACACCCGGTCCCAAAAGATCTTGCTGCATCGACGCCGGCCCTGCACAGCTCCACTAGTCAGAATACCGCGGAATGACACAATTAGGGACAGAACGGACATGCTGTAGTACGAACCCCCAGGGCCGTACATTCGTCTATTACTTGAAACATCATACACGTCTCCATCAATCTTCACGCCGATTACCTGTCTGCGCTGATGGAATTACGAAGAGGTGACCCACCGCGATGTATACGGGTTTGCTTGGATCCGTGCCGTCAAACGTGGCGAGGTAGGATTCCGAAAACAAGCGGTCACTAGGTTCCTATATGGGACTCAAGTTGAGGGATCCGTACAACACGAGCGAAGGACCGAGTGGGTTCACCGGCCAATACGTCTTCAATCTCGCCCATTTTCCATCATACTCCCACAGGAAGCTGCCGGTGAAGAACTTGCCGGCGAGACTGATTATGAGCAACAGATAGACGATGAACTTGAAGAGGCCGAGGAGGCCAACTTCTTCTTCAGCGGTAGGGTCTCGCTCTTCCGGACCGACTTCTTCCCCACGCGCAAGCTTCTCCTCGCGCTCCTTCTTGCGCTGCAGCCAGGCCTGGTGCAACTTCTCTCGTTCGAGCTTGTACTCGTGGTAGCTAATGTGCAATTGAACGCTCATGAAGGTGCCAACAGCTAAACCACGCACGCTAAGAAGGGCTGGTTGGCAGCCTTCTTGGACACCATTCTGTTGGGATCTCCAGGGTCAGGTACCATTTCTTCTGTTGGTCGTGGCTTTGGAGCATTGCCGCTGGGATTCCGGATCCAAGACATGTTTGTCAACGTCGACGGCAGACTATGGAGACTACGGTGGGAATGGCCGAGAAGCACGGCTGCAATCGCATAACCTTTGAATTCCCGACAGGTTTTCAAAACGAGTGATAAGACAGCTAGGATATGACACCATGCTGTACGACAGAGACCATGGATTAAGTGCACCTGCGGAAGGCAGTAGGTATGCATATAATTATAAGGTAGATTGTACACCGCCTTGGAATGAAGACTGGGCAGGAAGTCGTCGTGATGCAAATGATGGACAATGAAATAGCGGGAATAGTTTAAGCATGACGCGAAACCCCAGAAAACTATACTGCATGACGCCAAGGAATAGTGAAGATTACTGCGAGCGACGAAGGTATGAAGGCGGAGCCCCTAGGCTGAGAGAATGCAAAGTAACAACAAATTGGGTGATGAACGGAGGCCGAACCCAGTGCGAAGAAGAATGCGAGGATATCGTGGCTTGGGGTAATAGTAGAGCAAAGTCTGCTGAGGACAAGGGAGAAAAAAGACTAGTGAATTTATATTCATGAAGTCGTGGAGGAGCCAGAAAATTGGTGCTGCCTCTGTTCTCGTTCAGTGGCCTTCGCGGAAACGGTAATATACGCGCCACCGGTCTCTTCACTTCCTAGACCAGGTGGGGCAGGGGGACTTGTTAGAAACTGGATATCTTCGGATGCATCACCTCCAAGCCATTGCTTCGCTTCAATGAACCGCTGTGTTTTGATGAACTGCACAAAACAAATATGGATATTTTTCCACGGTGGGTACTTAACCACGTACCTTGGGCAGCGAGTCCATCGCCATCAGCCGAAGTACGTGGGTTTGAATGCGAGAATATAACTTGATGAGCATCTGCAGCTGCGTCGCATTGAAAGGTACGGCTTGACTAGTATCAACCTGTCCATCGAGGGACTTCCCATTCAGATTGGTCATCACCTCGCTTAGGTAACTAGCGAGATCGAGTCGTAAGCCATGATCGATGTTGAGTTCGTTCTGACTCGACGGCGCGAGATATTTGTTATAGATCTGAAAAGCCGTTTGGATAAGCGACTCGTGGTGCCTCTCCATTGCTGCCTGGCCAGGCGTTCCTTTACCTCCACGACCGGTGGGGATGTTCGCCTGCGCACTCGATGTGATACTGAACTTGCGCTTGAAATCCTCGACATCCACCCAGAAAGCAAGGTTTTCCTCACAAAAATTCGCCTTGAGGAATTCACGGAAGAGGGCGCGATAGGACGGTTCTTCAAGGATTTGGTTCAGACGATCGGTGTTGCTCTTGACACTGGCCTTTGCTTCCTTCGACTCTTTTGATTCGCCATAAGCACTGTTAAGCTTCTCGGCCATGGAAATCCTGCGATGAATCTTGGCATCTGCTGCACTGACGGTGGCTTCGGGACCCGATTTACCCTCGAATGTGCTACTTTCTAATGAAGAGCGATCGTGAAGATTGGTTACGGAGCTGTGCGGGGATGAATGCTCCTCCCACTGAGCTACGCGCCTACCCTCATCAGTTGTTCTGTAGATAGCCTTTGCAGTGCACCGGAATTCGCCGTGTTGCTTAAGGATGACGATGAGACGATTGGCGATGCTCAAAACATTGATAAACAAAACTCACGCTGACAGGTGAGTTACCACCAGGAGCAGAGCCTCGGACTGTGAAAATAATGGCAGAGTCGTTATTCTTCCGCTTGTCGCTAACCAGCGTGATGAGACCAAAGCGGACAAATTGCGCCGCCATCTCTGCGGCTTCCTCTCTGCCAACGACGGATGTGAAGTCGCAAAGCCATTCGAGCGCAGAGACGGCAGCAAAGCAGTATTTGTGTACAACCGTTGCTTTGCCCGAAAGAGGTTGTGCTTTCTCTTGCACGTCCATGAGCTGAACGCCTTTGGACCGTTCGTGATATTCTTGAAAAGCGTCCTGTGGCGCGATGGCATTTTGGGGAGGATAGTTGGGCTGGCGTCCGACGAAGCGACGGAAGAGGGCAGTTATTACGGACTGGGTGACGATAATCTCGTCATCGGCTGACCGACGTTCGAGGTGAAGTAATTTGATACAGATGGGCTGCGATGTAAATACGTGTTGGAGGTGATCGGAATTGATTCCATTTTTCGAGATGAATCGCTCGAGTACGTGGAGACCCTTTGGCGTGAGGACATACGTGCCACGATCCTTGAATAAATTTGACCCCTGATCGGCAGCGTTTTCGATTAGACGAGCATCCATGAAGTGCTGGCACATCGCCTTTGCCATTTCGCGGGTCATAGAGAAGGTGGTGGTCGTGGTGGTCGTCACTATTCGTGATTTGTCTCTTGGGTCCGGCCCACGGTTGGACTGGGAAAATTTCAAGGAAGCCAGGTTTTGAGCCGCCTCGTCACTAGGAAGGGGTGAGAAGACATGAGAAGACGAAGAAAGGAAGGGCGAAGGGGAGGTGCTCACGTTGTGAATGAATTCGGGAAGGTGCGGAAATATTGCTTGTGGGTTGTCAATTGAAGTGATACGATGAGTGTCGCAAATAGATCGAGAGTGTCCTGCGGAATAAGAAGTCGGTGCGGGAATGAACAAGGTAGGACGGGTATACTTTGAGGTAGGGCCTCCCGCGCTTTGTCGTCTTCATCATGTGGGAGGAGCTCGATTGTGGAGGATAATCCGTGCGATCGGAAGACATAATGAAAAAAAAGAGGGGAGACAGGTATGACTAATGGACGGAAGGAGAGATAATGAATAGGCGGGAGGAAGTGGGCGAGAAATGAAGAGGAGGGGAAGGGAAGAAACAAGGAAAACAGACGTTGGCTCTGTGGGCAGCACTGACGGGGCGCTCTTGAGAGAGTCGTTCGGTAGCGTGGGAATGTCCGGCCGCGACTAACTATTTATTCGATTATTATTCTTTTTGCCGTAAGCAACTGTCGGCCGCCTCCAACTTGACCCGCCGGATCCTGGACAGGACGTTTCTCTGCCTTTGATGATGCGGCGACGAGAGCCCTTTCACGACTTACCATACGGCGGGCTGCTAGGCGTTTGTCGTGCTACCTTTTTTTTCCGTTTCGGGCCCATGCCCAACGCTCGTGCTGCAGCTGACCTGCACCTGCGATATCATATTGGCACAGCGTCTTAACAATCCTGATCGGGGCCGCGAACTTCCTTGCTAATACTATGCACAGCATTTGCGTAGATTCTCACGAGGCAACATGCCTTCCTTTCATGGCAGCCGTCGCGCAGGAGAGCGCCATGAGCACAGTAAGTAGCTAGGGACACGTGGATTTTACCATCACTTCTCAGTTGCGTCCGGAACAATGGCAGAGCAAAAGTCGCCATTCCCATCTCCGCGGCACTTGCACCTGACAACGTGGCCGATCTTCACGTTCTTCGCAGCTTGGCCCGCTGCGACCTGCATCGAAGACCCCGTTTCATTTACCGTGTCATCGACTGCCAGTCAGCCGGACCCAAGACCTACCGACGTCGTCGGCAAAGAATAATGGGCACATTTGCAAGGTGACCACCTCTTGTGGTTTGGCTCTATTCTGGTCTAGTGTTACCAAATTGCACCAGTCGACTTGAAAGGCTCGGACTGTTATTCTTCTTTGTGATTGGATACATGACGCACGGGCGTGTCGACGTTGCGACTGCGACTTGAAGTGGAGCGTGATTGGCGTGCACGGAGCATGTAGTGAGCTACATGGCTTCGCGTGGCAACTTGAATGCATGACTCAACTTCCGAGTGACACAATCTCCTCTCTCGTGCTTACTGCTGCTCATATACTCTGGAGATCGCAATGAGTTCTGCCAATATTAATGTGAGTGCTCACACGTACGGTGAGCAGCTCAGACACGACCGAAACTGTCCAGGATCCCGCGGCAGTCAAGGCCCTCCTTGACCGATTGAGAGCCTCTCAAGTGTGGCAGGACGCTCTGAACTCAAGTTCACCACACGTCGGTTCAGAACGACACACAGAATCCCATGAGTCGCCTGCAAGTGCATTGGGAGATGGACAAGGCGAACTGAGGTCGCAGTCATCTGATGCTGCTCCGTCGTCCTCAGTAGCTTTTTTGCTTTCACAGCTGAAAGCGTCAGAATGGACATCCAAACCCATCAGCACGCCGCCATTATCAAACACACTCGCAACTCATCCGGTGTCTCCAGACACTCCCCGGCCATCACAAGACGTGTTACCCACCGAGTTAGACCACCAACCCCTCCCGCCCGTTGTACCAACATCCTCTACGCATGTGCAGGACATCCGTTCCATGTCATTCCAGCGGGCACTACTCCATCTGACAGAACTTGCTAATGATCCAAAGTTTCTTACTGCAGTATCTCGCGTATGTCCTGTCCATCCATTCCCATTGGCCACAAGTTGTTAAAACAATATTAGCTGCGACAAGAACAAAATGCGCTCGAGCAACAGTTATGGGAAGAACGACAAGCTATACATAAGAAACACGAGGAAAAGGTTAAAGTTGCTCGTACCAAGTAAGCACGTAGGATTTCTCGGGGCCTCCTACTGATTGCTTCCATTCCGCGGTAGAGCGACATTGATTGGCGCAGGGCTATCAAAACATGAGGCTGATGTTCGAGGCTAAACAACTTTGTTGATAATGATCCCACCTCATAAATTGTTGATTCACAGATGATGAATGGCGCATACCGTCGAGATCTACAAAAGTTCGACAAGGAGCGGGTGCTGCTTGCTTGGGATGTTCTCATCCAGAAGCAACAAGAGGCACTAGAAATCCTCAGAGTCCCCACCATGTTTGCAACCACTTCCCAGGCTGACCGTCAGGTAAGCGCATCGTGTCCACGACTATACACAGGAGGCACATTCTTTCCTTGACAGAAGCAGCGAAGGGTCGTCCAAGTTCTAGAGGGGCTGTAGTGTCCGAGTGTATTGTTCCGCGTGTAAGCGCCTTCTCGAGTGAGTGCATGAATACAACACTCATTCCTCTCGACTTTGGGCAGTTGCACCGCGCGACGGCGTGGCGGGGAAAGTTCGAACCCGACCTCGGATGGCGGAGACAGTAAGGGCAGGGTTCATCTTCGAGAAGCTTGGTGGTGTTCTTGTGGCAGGTCGCCCGTCGACCCTGGCTTGAATGAGCCCGGGGAAATTATGTCCTGTTCGAGTCAAACATGGTGCTCTTCTCTTTTTTTGCGCCGCGACAAGTTCGCCGGTAGTTTGATTACTTCAGTCCTTGTCCCCGTGTGGCGCACCCGTTCCTTATGAGACTAGTGAAATATCTTAACGTTGATGGTGGGCAAAGGGGCGCCGAACTCGACGTGCTTCTTCTCTTCGACTAGCTCGGGTAGTAAAGCTCACACGTCAATGGGTCAGGGCCCTGAACTACAAGACGGAGAAACTCGATTACTGGACTTGGGGAATTTAAGAATTGGACAAAGGACACACCCTGTTCTCGCCCTGGACCGCCTAACCTCGAATTACCGGCATAACCGCGAGTGTGTTCGTTCTGGCGTGTAGGGCTACTTAGAACCTCGGACTGGGAGAAGCCTCAAGTCCATGCCGTGTGACCATGCGACCCTGTCACCTCATTTTGTCAGGCAACATCGGCTAGCATTATCGTGGGCCCAAATAATTCCGGCGCTTCTATAGCACCGTGGAGTTGGTCGCACGTATCGTCTCTCGTTTTGTATCTAGTATACTTAAAATCATCATTCGCCATCGCTTCTTCTTGCATTACTTAGGCTGCCTCGCTCCGCCGCACACCTTTGTATGCCTTCCGTTCATCTGCCATCCAGCGACGACTACGTGTCGATCTGGTACATCACAAACTCGGCTTATGGTAACGTAGGAAGTTTCGATCCAGAAAAGTCCACAGTCGTGATTCTGCACCCACTTTTCCTCGACTCGAGCTGGCTCAACAAGCATTTCGATGATCCAAGACTATCTTCGGAGTACAATCTTATTGCCTTCGATCAACGCACACAAGGCCGTTCGCAGTGCCGACCCAGTGCGTTACACGACTGCTATGTGGATGCTGCTGACCTTGCGGCGGCGATGCAGGTATGCCCCCCCTTATCAAACGCTGTATCCTTCCTTGAACTCGATAAATAGGCGCTTTTTTTACCACCCGCTCATTTCCTCGCTTTCGAGTGTCTATCTGTTAGTTCTGTCATAAGACTTGCTGCGCTGTGCGTGCATCCGTGTCGCGTGTCGCCCGGTGGAGCTCAATTTTTTCAAGGTGGCCAGAACTCGTCTTAAGTCTCACACTCTGTAGTGTACCGCCACCAACGGAGTATGTTTTATTACTCCTACCATCTGGCCCGGTGTTGATACCTTCAGACTCAGGTGGGTTTACAACGCATACGATGAACTCCTCCAGTTATGGTGTTTTGCACCCGACTTGGATTCCTTCGAGCACGCCGGCAGCGAAGTCGTTAACTTTATGACCGGCGAGGTAAAGACACTCGTCCTTTCTTGCGGGGAACGGTAGTCATATGTACTCCCAGACTGACAACGTTGACCTTCAAGATAATGTTGGTGGATGTGGATGCTCGAAGCTTCCCATGGCTGATGGTGCGAACAGTTGATCGCATACTGGGAAAAAGTATCACCTCCGGCGAAGCGGCTTCGTATTGTGGAACTCGTGAACATCTTGCTGAACGTAAGCTTACTTACTTTTTCAAGCGCTTGAATATAATCTCCAGATATTCACAGCGAACAATGATGAGCAAGAAAGAGCTCGCACGAATCACATGTCCAGTATTTATCATACAGGTATGTCTTATATTTTAAACGCTATCCCGACTAAGTTTCTTTGTGAAGAACGAGCAAAGTTCTATGGCACCCCTCATATATGCGGAAAGCTTGAGGGACGACATTAAAGATGCCACAGGAGTGGAGCCCCGCTTCTATGTGATCAAAGGTCGGTACTCTGCCTGTACAAGAAAATTAATAAGACAGCCGCCTGTGCCAGGTGCCAAGGCTTGCATATCCATCATCCCTGGAAGTGCTTCTCTGGTAAATCGCGTCTTCGCCGGGTTCCTGTCTCAACTTCCCCGTTCACGGTCGGATCTACGGTCTCCCGCCATCCCGACATTGGAACGCGCGAGAATTGCGTTACAAACACTTTCGGAGCTTGTTGGGGACCCATCCATTGCTCACCGGGATCCGAAGTCATTGCTTTCATTCTCATGTGTCACTCCAGAAGTCGCCAAGAGTCAGTTTGAAAGCCTTAGGGTCTACGCAAAAGATATACGCGGGACCTTCTGTCCGCTCGGGAGGGACGGCCGCCCGATACGAAAGTATGAGATAATTTTATTCCTTGCGGAGATACATAACATGCTTCTTACATGATGACCATAGATATTCCGAACGGAAACAAACCCACCATTGGTTCCATGGGGATAATCGGGGAATAAGCCGTGTCGGTAAGCATGTCCACGGAATATGATTCCGACATGCAGTCAATCTGCATTTATTTCAGATCCTGACATACTCGTCGCTGCACAACAAAACATGAGACCTCCATCACCAGACTGGTCCTTCGACAGTTCTTTGACTGCAAACACGATTGAATTGGTGACTGACGCTGTTAGGCAGGACAGCCGTATCCGTAGAACGACGATGAGTTCCAATGGCGTCGAAAGGCAGAGCTTCAAGGGCTCGATTTCGAAAGTCACGCAAAGCACTTCCTTCAAGAGTACTACACAAAGTATCTCACTATCAAAAAACCTCCAATAGTGCTATGGATCTGCCCGCTTGTTTATTCCACGGAAATAGTATTCTCGTATCTCACTGTTTTGCTAGCATCGCTCCTTAAGATACCAATGTAACGATGGACTTCCCACCCGACCTAGTATCTAGTATCTATTCAATCCTAGTCGATGGCTATCAGATATATTTTATGCTTAGATCTACATCTACACGTGCTGAGGCAGACCGCCGAGATTACCTGGCGAGAAGACGTAGTAGAACGACCTAGATACCCTAGGTGACAGATCCACAAGTCCCTATCAACTCTATATACTTCCTTCTGCCATCTTGACCTTGTAGTACCTTACCATCTCCTCTACCCCCATGCGAACGGTCCAGCGCGGTTGCCACTCTAAGGTTTCCTTGGCCCTCGCGGTATCGGGGCGTCTCCGCTTGGGGTCATCCGTTGGTATAGGTCGGTAAACGATCTCAGACTTCCGTGATGGCGTGACACCGTCATCCCGTTGAACCTTCTCCACTATTTCCCGAACTAGTTCGGCAAAGTCCCCGATGGTGAACTCGTCGCCATTGCCGATGTTCACGGGGCGTGACTCGTTGGAGTTCATCAATGCGATTAGACCATCTATAAGGTCATGTATATATTGGAACGAGCGGGTCTGAGTGCCATCACCATACACGGTGATATCTTCACCACACAGGGCCTGCACGATAAAGTTGGATACGACACGACCGTCAGCGGGATTCACTAAAAAGCAAAATAGTAAGCTCAAATCAACACGCAAACGACGGGTAACGGACTGCGAGGGCCTAGAAAATGGTATGAGCCGATAATATGCGCTTAGAGGATGTGAGCACCTCACCGTATGTGTTGAAAATACGCGCCACGCGAACCTCCACGCCGTACTGATTCTGGAAGCCGTATGTCAATGTTTCGGCGACGCGCTTCCCTTCGTCATAGCAGGCGCGAGGCCCTATAGGGTTGACGTGACCCCAGCTCCAGACGGGTCAAGATGATATGTAGTCCCCGATAGATAATACTCACTAGTCTTCGTTTTGAGGGTGCACTTCGGGGTCGCCATATACTTCTGCAACAGGGTTAGAAGTAGTGCCGACGTGAAGAAGATGGGCTAACCAGAAGTGCTAGTTATTAAAAACCTAGCCTTGTTCCGCTTTGCGAGCTCGAGCAGATTAAGCGTTCCCACGAAAGACGTTTTCAAGGTCTTTACTGAGTCAATCTGATAGTGTGGAGGTGAAGCGGGACACGCGAGGTGGTAAATTTCTAATGGAAAAGGGGTAGGAAGATAAGGGTGGGTTCGTAAGCGAAGGTGGCCATTGACTCACGATCACACTCGATCGTGAAGGGATCAACTACATCCTGACGGAGGAGCTCGAAGTTGGGATGACCAACCCAATGGCTAACGGTGGTCTTTGATCCCGTAAAGAAGTTGTCCGCAACTGTAACTTCGTGCCCCAGTAGCAGAAGGCGATCGACGAGATGAGAGCCGACAAAGCCGGCACCACCTGTGACAAGGACACGCTTCTGCGCTGAGGGAGAAAGATGCTTTACGGGAGGAAAGTGGTAAAGGGTGTTATACGAGATGGAGTTTGTGTCTGGGTAATAGGTAGACTTTGACGGGTATGCGCTAGTACCCCGAGCTTCTTTGACCCCGTCCTTTCCATTAGCCTGAGTCTCTAACGCAGAGGAGACATAGCGAGGACGGAGGTAGAGCGATCGGACGAGATCGATGGGGACCTCGCTATCGAAACCGAAACGAAGAAAACCAACAGACTTTATCTCTTGGCCATTCTTATCCAAAGCATGGATCTATCGAGCGGGGGGTCAGCGTGCAAGAACAAGGTAGGGAGAAAAAAAATGGTACAAATTCGGGAGGCAGAAGTTGAGACATGAGGATGAAGAAAACTCAAACCTGCAAACGCGGTTTTATTATAGAGCCTGGCTCGGCAGCAGACCAGCGTTGCAACCCGAATCAATGACGGGGGCCGGTTATTTTGAGCACAGCCACTCGATCAAATCATAGCACTTAACTGGTTTTCAGTTGGACGGCGACCTTCAGCATGCCTCGAACGCAAAGACTGCAAAAACCACGACGTGATCCCCTCCTCGCCCAGCTCGATGGGGACGAGCGTCATGCAAAGTATGGTCATGTCTCTCAACCTGGCAAGCGAAGAAAGTCGCATAGACATTCCGCAGAGGATGACGATGACCAAGTACCTCATCATAATTATCGCCATGACGATGCTTAACAGTCTCTCAGCTCATTCTCGACCCTAAAACATCCCGAAGAATTTTCGAGCTTGCTCGCGATCAGCAAGAAGAGCTTGAGATCCCAGACGATGAGGATGATAGCGAGGTTGCTGATTCACGCAACCTGCAACCCCAGATGCGCACAACAGATGACTTGTCTGACCAGAGCGACAACGATGAAGTTAAGGAAATGAGTGATGGCAGCGACGCTGAGGCAATGTTTGTAAGTTCGATCCGCTGTCGCGTCAGTGGGCTCCTCATGTCGAATAGAACCTTGACTCCGGTGATATCCATGCGCTGGATACCCTTCTTCCACATAACTCAGGTGAACGGCGCACTCTAGCCGACGTTATCTTCTCCAAGCTTGAAAATAGCAAGTCAGGGGACGTTGCTATGATCCAAAACGTGCAACAAGGTTATTTCCCCTTAACCTCCGCGTTTCAGTGGCAACTCACGTGTGTCCAAGACAAGCAACACCCTGATCCGGCTTTAGGGCTAGACCCCAGACTAGTTGAATCATATTCGAAGTATGTGTATGCTTTATATGGGTGGTTCAGGATGTGATGTCACATAGGCTTGCAGTCTTTCTCCGTGGATACAAGTCCGGTCCACTGCCCAAACTTTTCAAAGTCATACCTTCTCTTCCTGCTTGGGCGCGTATTTTGGCCCTCACAGAACCTGAACAATGGAGTCCCCATGCATGCCGAGCTGCCACAAGGATTTTTGTCTCCACTATGAAGCCCCCGCAAGCTCAACTATTCTTATCTGTTGTTTTGCTTGATGCAATACGAGAGGACATTCAATCCAATAAGAAACTTAATGTGCAATACTACGAGTCCCTGAAACGAGCGTTATATAAGCCCGGTGCTTTCTTTAAAGGCATTGTGTTCCCGATGCTAGAGGTGAGGCCGTTCACTCACCGTCGACCATCTTATTCGGTGTCTTTACTTCAGGGTGGTTGCACGCTGAAGGAAGCAGCTATTATGGCATCCGTGGTTGCTAAAAAGAAAATCCCTGTCCTTCACTCAGCGGCGGCGTTGCTTCGTATCGCACAGATGGACTACGCTGGTTAGTTTTCATTGGCCTCAACTACAATGTCACAAACTTCGTGACAGGTCCCAATTCATTGTTTATCCGGGTCCTCATTGATAAGAAGTATCAGCTACCCTATAAAGTTGTTGACGCGCTTGTTTTCCACTTCATCCGTCTTTCGAATACTTACAAAGCTCGTTCTCGTGGCGATACTGAGAAGCTCCCGGTGCTCTGGCACCAGTGCCTTCTCGCCTTTTGTCAACGGTAACGCCTGTAATGGGCTTGCGTATAATTACCTGCTCACTAGGACCTTAGGTATTCACCTGATCTCACTCCAGACCAGAAGGACGCCCTGCTAGACGTCGTTCGGGTCAATCCTCACCCTCAAATTGGTCTCGAAGTACGGCGAGAACTGGTAAATTCGGTAGCAAGGGGTGAGCCACGGATGGATATAGTTCAGGATGTAGACATGTCATGACAGCATCTTCAACTCGTGCTGTGATCTTGGACTTTGGTTGTCTTGTGGAACTAAGCCCACCACCTTTCCATGCGTTCTCCGCCCTGACTGGGTCCTTATTATTAATCACCCCCCTGGTGGCGAGTTGCCAGAGCGTATCGCTGAAAACGTCAGCCCCGGCTGATCCTGAAAGTTTCTCTCTGTCACCAAGTATCCCCCATGTTCCCCGACCGCTGCATGGCTTTTGAGGCTCGTGGCCCTTGCCCTTGGCATTTCTAGTCCATTGATTCTAACCTTAAGCTTATCGGATCTGACTCATTGTCATATGGTAGATGTGCAATCGAAAATTGTGAGCGGAGATGCGAAGATGAGCATTCAATATTCAATGACCACACATAGTTGCAACGTGAAGTCGCTTCTTAACTACCACCTAGGGCGTTCCTGATCCAAGGCTCCACTACTTCAACTGCGATTTGGTCTGAGTTGAGCTCCATAAACAACATGTGCCCATTTCCACGGATCCCAACATCCCCCAGACGGACATGCGTGACATCCACACCAGCCTCCCGGAGAAACTGCACTGTGAAGTTGTCATAAACCGCGTGGTACCCTGCTTCCGATGTAATGACCAGGACGGGAATTTGGGACAGATGGGCCAGGCGCCGCGGGGGACAGGACTGCTGGAGAGAAGTACAGTTCTCTGCCTCAAAAACCGTGAAAGGTCGTAGGTCAGAGGACGACGAGACGGGTGGACTGAAGGTGAGCGGGATGTCTGTTAGACCATAGACGCGCTCGGGGTTCCTCTTGAAAACTGCGTTCCGAAAGGGTGGGCCACTGGGTTCAAGAGCGACTATCGCCTTAACCAAGTTGGGACGAGCATCGCCTAGAATCCAACCAAGATACCCAGATTGCGAGTGGGTGACCACGACAGTAGGCTGAGTAAGGAAAGGCCGCTTAGCAAGGTAACAGCGTAACAGGGACTGTCACGAACACCTATTTTATCCAACAGTTCTGACCCAGCTGTTTTCATCAGCTCTGAGATCTCGACAGCGGAAGCAAGATTAGGTACAATAGAACGATAGAAAGTGTCGAAGATTGGGTCACCCTTGGATCCACTCCCGGGCCACTGTGTGTGTAAGGTAGCCTGTGGCCACAGATCATGCTCTGCCGTGGCCGTGAACCGGGACTCGATCGTCCATGTAGTAAAGGTATTCGTCGCGCCATCAACTTTAGGCTGCCACGCAGAGCGCCCTCGAGCAGGTTGATCGACGATGTATACCTGAGTGAATCATCATGAGGATGACCCCTTCCCGTCTGCTATGACTTTACCTCATAGCCCTCATTCAAGAAGTAGTCTGACCATCCAGGTCGACCGTCAGGTGTGTTCAGCCAGCTTGTCCCTGTCATTCCATTCCCGTGGATGAAAAGGACCGGAAAACGGCGGGTAACTCGTACTGGTGTCAGATGTTCAACGTACATTTGGCCATGGTAGATCGTGGAGGAGCCATGAGGAACATAAGTCCCGCCGACATAAAAGTAATGTCTCGTGTGCAGAGCTCTGGAACCAACTAAAGAACCTAATTTTGGCTCGTTTGTTCTCGAAGCACGCCCAAGACGGCATAAGAACCATAAGTTCAAGGAGACACTCGCAATAATGACGAGCAGGGTTGAGCTATGGTCAGTGAATGAGGACATGACAACGGTACTCCCCTGATCCGGTTTCTCTGATGTTTATAACAATATCCTCTCAGGAACATGCTTGGTCTCGGTTACTTGAGATTGGCCCGTTCGCTTGTGTATACTATCCCCTACAGTGACTTCGGCGTACAATGACTTTGGCAGTCACAGCTGTGTCATGAATGGTCACACTTTGTCACAACGTGTCAAGAAACTTCAGAGTCAGCCACGGCATTAGGGTATTGCCACTAGCATGCAGTCTGTGACGAAGGTCCTCAGGCTATGTATCCAGTGGGCAACATTCGGGCCTCGACCTGGGTTCTCAAACTCAGGCTACGATGGAAGCGCGCCAACTCTATTCAACGGCGACAAAAGAACCCAACTCCGCCAATAGTAGCATCAGCTACCTGATACATTTGAATAGAGATGACAAGCGAATGAGTGAAACTCGTTACTAAAGCTGAGGGTACCATCACTAGATTAGTCAACTTTTCTTCTCTTTGTCCGTCTTCTTTCGCTGCTCGGTGCTTCGCGAATGGCCCCCAGGACCTGTGACATTTGCCAATCTGTGGACCGTTGGACCTGATGATGCACGTTGACACGACCTACGGCCGCTTTTTTGGTTTTGTTTCCCAAAGTAGCCTCGAAGACTGCATCGATTTCGTCCTCAGAGACGCCATATCTCTTCACAGACTGTTGTGACGTCGCTGAAGCTGCTGAATGGATCGGCTGTGGTAGAACGCTGTCGCGCGAACTCGGCTGAGTCGACGATGCGGCACTGGCTTTGTTATTCGATTGCAGTGTTCGCCACTCCTCCGGCCGCCGCTGCAGCAAATATAAGTTCAGGTTACGAACAAAGAACTTCCCGTAGAAGGATGCAGTGAGGAATTGCTCAAAGGGGGTCAGCGAGCGGGCAATTTTCTCCTGTGGAGCGTATAAGATACATGTCACACGAAACGGCCTAAACGTGCCCTCAGATAAGGATCTGCGAAAGCCCAACAACGATCACCGATTCGGCTCCCTATTCGATCATCAACAAGAGAATGATAGTGTCCGATCAGAGACATAACAAATCGTCGTTTCGCTTTGAATGGCACGGTAGACGACTCGAAGAGCATGTCGAGGATACGTGAACTTGTCGCATTATGAGCTATGCGTATAACGTCCTCCATGGGGAGTGAGTTAATGCTATTAGCAGAAGATGAGCCTCCGCAGATTAGTGGTGTGCGAACGTGCAAACCTATCGACGACTATTAAGCAATGAGGTTCGTCGAGCCTCAGTAAAGACTGCAATATGAGAGCCCCCTGTACTTTGGGTTCTCCTTGACCGTTAGTTTGATCCTCGCGATCGCGTTTTTCGTGGTCTATGCCAGGTAGAGCCTCTGATATGAGAACTGCTTGGTGTTCCTTCAGAATATATGAGGATATGTGGAGGGCATCATCAATCGAACATACCTTTAGAGACCTTAAGAATAACAAACACGGGACAATATTATTCCTCTTGTCTGAACTCGAAATCTCGACGGCAGCGAAGACAGCCTAACCCCGATCAATTCAAGGGTTACCGGAGGATACGAAAGGCTGACCTCGCAAACATCTCTCTGGTGTGTCCCCAGGGAACAGGACCTGTCTATCAATGCGCGAAGAATACCTGTCCGGGAAGACTCTGTAGGCCATCTTTAAGTGAAAACGATGGTTCTCACGAAAGTAGACTTACTGGTCAACTTGCTCCACGAAATTTTGAGTTCTCCGAGAATATCGCCAAGTTGTTCGCTCTCTTGGCGCTCAACGGCCTTAGATACAACGAAATTTGCGACCGGGTGCAGTGTCAGCCGCTCGAGTTTCCCCTTGAAATATGTTGACCAGAGCGCATTAAAGACTTCACTGGGACATCGCGATACCAATGTTTCCAACAAGTGAGAAGAAGTAGGATCCCTGAGCAGTGCAACAAGGTAGTCGGATGGTTCAATTGAAGCTATGGAACCCCTGTCTACATTGGACGCGGTCACCTATGAAATGTAAGCAGAGAGGAAAGTGGTCGCGTACTGTGGGCCTTGATCATTCCAAGCAGAACTCGGTCCATAAGAGAGTCAGTAGACGACGCGCTACCATGCTCTGCCTCGATCTCTAGGACAAGCTAAAGTAGCCTAGAATTCGGTCCGAGAAGTTGAACGCGAGTAAGTGGAGCACACCTGTAACAGTGGACCAGCTACTTTATTCGTGGCCAATGCCCGAACCTCATTTCCATCGAGACCATCTCGCAAGATTCGCAAGAACTGGTTAGCAGCATCGCGAAACGAGCTGGGTACCGAATTCGGGGGAAGGGTCTCCTTGCCTCTGCCATTACCAAAGACAGATTTCATGTAGCCTTGTCTTGCCTTCCACGACATACTCTTCTTAGATCTTATAGACTTCCGAGCTGAGTCCTCTGGAAGCACAGTTGGACAAAGCAAAAGAAGTAAGGACCGCAACACATGCGATGCGAATGGATCCATGACGAGAGAGTTTAGGCTCGGACCGACTTCCTGTTGAAGAAAGTCGAGCCTTGGGAACGCAGATGAAGCAGACCACTCACATCACATAGGTCTATGATAAGCTGAGTAAGTGTCCTCAACTCACCATTGTCCCCGGAAGCAAGGACGTTTGGAAAGATACCTTTGACCTAGGAACTTCTCATCAAGGTCACTCCGATAGAAGACAGAAACAAACCCGCACCTCCCGAGTAATTGTATCAGTGGCAACCGATAATAGCGTTTGACAGACATGCGAAGCAAATCTGTGCCTGAAGAGCGCATCAAACCTATCTCAACCAGTCAACCTTGTGGCACAAAGATGGAACAGGACTGGCACTCACGAGCCACTCAGTCTGTCCATCAGGACCCGCAATACAAAGTCGTCCATTGAATATGCCATTCTCTCCAGTATAACAGAACAATCTGGATCCGTCGCAAGCTGCTTCTCTTTCCCTGACATCTCCTCGAGAGCCGCAACAAAGAATACACGTTTCGCTAAGGCAATCAGTCATGCATTGGGCGTCGACACCTAGAAGAACCGCGTGCCTTCGTTGGGATCAAAGTCACCATCCTCATCTACCCGCTGGATACGATCTTCTTGCCAGGATTGGATCTGTTCGTTGACGTTGCGGAAGTACGCCTTGACGTCAGGGTCAACATATCCGAAAGGCGCTTCTGGGTGCACATCCTTTGCTTCACGAGCAGACACTATCCAAGATGGTTCGCCATAATCATTCGGGTAATGATCTTCTCGTTGTTGTGTTTGAGTCTCGACTTTCTGTTGTGCTTTTTTATGTTTCTTTCCGCGCTTCCGAATCTCTCTTGGCATCCTTGACTCTGCAAGTGCTCGGTAGAGTGTTGAGAGAAGGACACCGAAATAGGCAATAGAGTCGTTTGTACCCAGAAAGGGCTCGGCTCAGAGTCACTCATCTGATCTGCGACGGAGAGGGTCTCTCATGGCCCCTGCGTCCTGTGCTTTATGCCAAAAGGCAAGAGCTATCCTGAAGAGACCCAAGACTGGTCAACAGATATGCAAAGAATGCTTCTTCTTCGTCTTTGAAACAGAAGTCCACCACACAATCACCGAAGCGAAGTTGTTCAGGCCAGGCGACAAAGTCGCCATCGGTGCATCTGGAGGGAAGGGCACGTACTTTTCTGGGTCTTTGCATATCAAAATTATCATTTACGTCTGAGCATCAGATTCCACCGTGCTCGCGTATGTCATGAAGGCGTTGAACGACCGATATAACTACGGTCTGGATCTGTATTTACTCTCGATCGACGAGGGGATAACGGGCTATAGGGACGATTCCTTGCGGGTGTGTATGCCCTAAGTCATCCTTGCTGATGCCAACATCCATTCCGAACAGACGGTGAAACGGAATCAACAACAATATAATTTACCCCTCAAAATTCTTACCTATGAAGAACTCTACGGCTGGACAATGGACGCGATCGTCTCTGAGATAGGCAAGAAGAACAACTGCACATTCTGTGGTGTATTCCGACGGCAGGCTCTCGACAGGGGCGCCTCTTCCTTGAACGTTGACCATATCGTCACTGGTCACAATGCTGACGATATTGCGGAAACAGTATTAATGAATGGTCTGTCCATTTATCCTGGTATAGTCATCACTTAAAAGCGTGCTGCAGTAATGCGTGGTGATATCGCTCGCCTCGGGAGATGTACGTTGATCTGCACACAAGGAGAAGACAGCATCAAGAGATCCAAGCCCTTCAAGTATGCGTACGAAAAAGAGATCGTCATGTTTGTCATCTATTACTCCTTGAGGATGTAATCATCTCATTTCTGCAAGGTACGCGTACTTCAAGAAACTCGACTATTTTTCAACAGAGTGCATCTACTCTCCAGATGCGTATCGTGGACATGCTCGAACGTTCCTCAAGGATTTGGAAGTCGCCCGCCCTAGTGCAATCATCGATATAATTCATTCAGGTGAAGCATTTGAAGTGAGGGAGGACATAAAAGCAACACAAAAATCACAACGTAGGGCTATGTGCCGAGTGACGCAGGTCTGAGGCAGTTAACACTCGTCCAGGAACATGCAAACGTTGCGGCTACATGTCCAGCAACGAGTTGTGCAAGGCGTGTACCCTGCTAGAGGGTTTGGAGCGGGGGATGGCGAATTCGGTGACAGTGCGTCCAACATCATTATAGCAGTGAACATCGGTTCCGACAGATACTTCAGACTGACAAAGCTAGGAAGAAGTTGGATGCGTTAGGTCCTGTACCAGATAATCTACGGACAATCCCTCTGTTCCGATCAACACATATTCCCATTTCCATCGAACTGCCAAAAACAAAGCAATAGGATGTAGGTCCTACTTTACGGAGAGCCTAGTTTCAGTAGGACGTTTCGAATGGACCTTAACACCCGACGTAAATTAGTTTTGCATTAGCAGCTATTTGATTGAGCAGGTATAAAATCCACGTCTTGTGTGATGTACTCGTTAACCATTCGCTCTATCCAGACGGTGATATTCTTCCTTGGGCATCACAGAAAGTCTTTAGAAGGCGATCGCAGTTTTCCAACAACTCTTTTGTCTGAGTTTCCTCTTCTTCGGACTGGTCGACTCTAGCCGTCCCGACGTACTCGCGACCCCACCGATCTGTCTTTGAAGTGTAGATAGTGCCCAGCGGAACAGCTTCTTGCAGGTTTGCTTGATTCGCAATCCCACTAGCGTCGGGCAAGCATGTAATACCAACAAGTGCCAAATGGACTGCAGATATACCCGCCTTGAAGACGTCGATGGGATGGTTGCGAGATCCCAAGATTCTCGCCTAAGGAAATGACCGTCAAGCGAATGTACTGCTGAATACTTGATGGTACCCACGATGTAGAACGACGCAAACATACATAGCGACGTGAATGTGCCAAGAAGGGCAGTAGCTATACTTGTGCCAGCTACTCCGGGGTATGCTATGAGGTGTCTCACTGCTGATGTGCCATTCAGCTGGCCACGAGTCGCCTCTTGGTCCAAGTGCAGAGACACCATATTCATCTGATACTTCGAACATTGGTACGAATACTCTGACTTGACTAGTTGCCAATCTTTCGGGTCGTAGAATTCGGGAGTGGCTTCGTGTGATGAGATCCACACTACTCGGGCACCAGGGGCTACCGAATACTTGGCCAACATAGGTTCCAAGGCTCGGAACTAAACTAGAAATCAGTGTCACGCGATCGCGACCACCAGGGCGCGCACCAGAGCGTAGTGCCCGAATACATTACATTGCCATACCCAGCCAAGTCCATCTTGGCTCGTCTCTCCAACGCGCTGAAGGAAGAATCTCGGTGAAGTGACTGCCGAGATGAAGTCTGTTAGGAATTGATGAAGTGCCAGAGGCCAGACAATCTTCGTAAAGCAGGCCAATCCCGCGTTGCAGATGAGGTGCGAAACGTACGGATAACTACGACGGGTCAGCTTAGCGTGGGTTACCCTAGGCGTGCATGAGGAACCGACTTTTGAGAAATTTCGTCCGCAAAACGGAATACGCTTTGTATGCTGGCCAAATCAACAATGTGTATCGCTATGTGTAGGTTTTTCCTGAATATCTCAGCGTGACCATCATAGTTGGGCGAGCGTTTGACACGGCGAACGAGCTCGTCTGCAATGTCGTAGAGTTTAGCCTGGGCAGCCTCAGCACGTTGTTTGCTTCTGCAGGCCAGTATAAGGGTGAGACCATCGCAGCCTAGTTCCAATTCGTTTGACTCTGCGTCTTGGTTTCCGGTTGACAGCTGAAAAAGAAGGCGATGGCAAATGCCAAACCCGACACCACTGTGTAACAGTCTCGCAGTGAGCTGCTGAGACGTGTACATAAACGAAATTAACCATACGTGTTGGCACCTGTGACGATGATGATTGGGCGAGAGCTCATGGTGGACCGTAAGATGCAGCTAACAACTTAGACACTTGGAAGTTTTAAATGAACATGATGTCGTGCCACCGTACTACCGGCTTGAATTTTTCGGTCCATGTCCAATACATATGTACATAGTACTGTACGTAAGTGTCGAAGCTCAAGCCTCTTACATGTGGCACGGCTCGAGCCGCGTCAAACTGACCCCGGCCGAAGAGAAGAAGCAGAGAGGGCTAAATGGTATACGGAATCAGTCAAACTAGCCTCGTGTTGCCCCGCCAGGAGATCCATTAGTCCAGTAAGAGTCTGCGTATTCAACACTCGAATACATCAATAAAGGGATGGACTCAGGGACTATGCGTTGCTTTTCTTCTTCTTTTTCTTGGGAGAACCTCCGGCGGCAGCTATTGACTGGGCTTTTTCAGCCTTGAGTGCTTTCTTCTTCTCTTTCCTTGCTTTTCGCTCTGCTTCCGTCTCGCCGCCCTACACCACCCTCAGCAAGTGCAGAGAGAATCACAGGCCAATACCAACCTTGACTTCATTGGATTCTGTTTGACCCTCACTTTCTCGTCGTTTCCGCTTTTTCTCCCCTTTGTACTCTTTTGACTCCTTGTCAACGTCCATCTTGTCAGCATCCGACTCCGCTGCACTCTCTTTTTCGGCCTTCCGCTTCGCTCTCCGCTCCTCTTTCGCCCTCTTCTTCTCGGCCTTTACGTCCAGCACCGCTTGAATGGCCGTCTCCAGCGGCTCTCGTTGTGTAGAGACGAGGTCAACAGCATCCGCAGCTGTGTTATACATCTTCGTGTCACCTTTCATCGTGAACTTTTGTTGCTTCTTGCCATCATCCGCATATCGTCGGACGGCAGAGACCTCGCCCTGGTGTTCCAGTGCGCGCAGCCGAGATTCGAGTTTTGCACGATTCTCGAGGCCAACAGATGGTGCTTGATCCTCTGACTTACCGTCGGCATCGGTGAGAGCATCGACACGGATTGAGAGAGCAGCTTTTGTGGCAACCATACGCGCCATCTATAATATACATAAGTGCGCTGAATTGAATTGTATACCAGAGTTCTGAACTCACCTTTCCCTTGAGCTTTGGAGGAGCTTGGCCAATCAACGACGCCTGTAAACCATCAGTCGGGAGTAAGAACAAGAAGATAAATGGCACACATGGTAAATGAGCCCGTATTTTGGGGTATCATGTTTTGTTTTTAGTGCGCGGAAAAGTGCTTTCTCAGCGCCGAGAATTTGAACTGTAGAAGCCGGATGCTTTGCCAGATTCAGAAGGCTCCCTGCGTGTGATATCAATCTTGCGCCGACAAGATCACCAACGAGAGCCGTAAGATTTGGAGCCACAGCATTCATACGATTGCGCAGGTATTCTGCAAGCTGAGCACGGTACTCGGAAATGGTGATCACCTGGTCACATAAAGCACGTATGTGCAATATATCGCTGTCTGAGATTTCTGTACCCATTGAAATCTCGGCAGCAACTTTAAGGACCGCCTCGAGGTCCTCTGGTAAGATACTTTCAAATGACGTCGTTGGTGCATTGGTACGAAAGCCCATAGCGCGAACGACTTTTGCGTACGCGAGGTTATCCGAAATTATTTTAGCCATTTCGGGGAAATGCCACCCATACCATTCCTTGGGGAGGGGTTAATGATAAACCAGGTTCGAATATGCAGTCTACCTACTTTGACGCGCATGGCATATATGTTTATTTCTTTGTCCAAGTCGTCGAGGAGGGCAATTGCTTGTACTATCATGGTGTCAACTTTGTTCGGCGAGAATTTTAGCTTGAAGCTGAGGCGTGCATAAATAACGTGACGCCTGCCATCGCGGTTGAGCATACCGGGATAGCGAGTGACTTAAACCCAAACTCATGGTAGCAAGGTCTTTGGGGTCAAGGCCGTCCATCAAGGCCGCCATTTGCGCACGAATGCCTCTCCATAGATCGTTATGGTCATCAGTTGACAACGCAGAGACCTTGATGCCCAACTTCTTCGATATAGAGTGAGCTGGGGTGATGCATGAGCACAACAGGCGAGATCCGGTTGTTCACCATACCCAGGCGAGGATCTATCACTACCAAAGATTCTTTCCCCTTGCCTTTGTCCACGACTTCCTCTGACAAGAATTTCTTCAGACCTTTCCCCAATTTCCCGCCCTGGACGGCTGTAAGATCCTCTACTGCAGTCGCTGTTGAAGTAAAGCGATGCAGGGCCTTCAGCTTGAGGCTTTGGAGGCGATTAGTAGCCGAACGGAAGTAGACATGGCGTCGGCGCACAGTCTATTTGCCTTCTCTGGTGTCTCGAACTCTTTGTGAAGATCGGCCGAATCAAGCTTTGCTGAGTCGCTCAGCTTGAAGAGGCAGTAGCCCATGGCGGTCTCGTACAGGACCAGCATTTCAAGATAAGAGATGAGCCCGTATGACGACGGATAATATGAACGATATCAGGGCCTGACTGATGTGCTCCCTCTGCGCGTTTTTTCGAGCGTGGTAAATTGATCCACGAAAGGCAAGTCGGTACGATCGAGTGGCGTGTCATACTCAAGTACTGTACTTAGGTACCCGATTTGAAGTTGATCGGCTCCAACTCAGATGTTCAACTTCAACTTCTTCAAGGCTTTGTTGCCCCTCCTTGTCTCTGGGCCCGTCGCACAGGCCGTGTCTCAGAGCTTCCTTGCCGTGCATAATGGCGTCAACGAGGTCCCAGTGCCGCCAATAAAGCTCTCTACCATCGCTTCCGAGTCCTTTACAGCTCTTTCGCATCCTCACTTCCCCGACCATGGTGTTCGCATTAAAAAGTCAACCTTTTGCGACCCAACGGTGTCGTCAGTCCGCATTTACCATTTCCTTCCTCTTGATACTCACTGTAATCAGTGTTTATACTGGTTACTTGGATATTGACCGGGGTGCCAAACATTTGTTTTTCTACTTCTTTGAAAGCAGGAGGGACCCGGCTAGAGGTAGGTTTCGCATGTAACATGCATACAGGCGGTTCACAAGTGATATTTCTAGACGATGTCATGATGTGGATCAATGGAGGTTCGCTGTACCCTGTGTCTTCTTTGCGGACGAGGATTCATGAGTCAACACAATCCAGGACCGGGATGTTCGTCTTCCCTTGGTCTGCTGTTTGAACTAGGCGCGTACTCCTGTCTCATCTGACAACTGACTTCTTGTTGATGTGCACACGGGTAGGTCCTTGCCGCATCGACATCACGGGGACTTCTACTAATGGCACAACCTGGAACCCTTATTCGTGGAACAATGAAGCAAATATTTTCTTTCTCGATCAGCCGTGAGTCTGTCCGTCAGTGTGGTTACTGAGCAGACAATTTTCATGATGATTACAGCGTTGGAGTTGGGTACTCTTACGCCGACTTCGGTGAGACTATCGAGACAACTGAAGATGCCGCTCGTGATGTCTACGCGTTTTTGTCCATCTTCTTCGAAACATTCGAGCAATTCGCTGGACGGCGCTTTCATCTGTCTGGGGAATCGTACGCAGTAAGTAAATTCGTTGAAGTTGTGTCTTACCCGGAGAGCATGACTACGCAAGTAGGGCCGCTACCTTCCCGTGTTTGCCAGTGAGATATACGATCAAAACATCATCGCCAAGGTTGAAGGACGTACTGTTATTAATCTTCAAAGTGTCCTTATTGGGAATGGTGTAACGGATGTTTCGACGTGACTATCTGTTCCTTGTCTTTCGTGCACCATCGAGAAACCTAAGCATTTGGTTTTTAAAGACTATATGAAGGCCTGTATGATATCCAATGCGGTACATCTGCTCTAGATGTCCCCTTCCAAACCGTCAGCAACTGCATCAAAATCAAGGCAGCAGTAGGCGAATGTCAATATCTTCCGAAATCCTGTTGTCACTTAGCTGTCCACATCTCGTAGCTCCCAAGGTGTCAGACGGCAATGCGAAAGTATTGCATCGATCAATTCGATCACATTGGGTGCGGATCCACTGTGGATTTTTGTGACAAGCATATTAGGGGGCCTTACTGGGATAGTGGTGGGTCTCACCCATTATGAGCCTGTGTCGACTTAACATCTGCCTAGGACGGAACGTCTACGATGTATCCATGGTCCCGTATCTTTTTTACCTCACCCTTGGACATTCTTTTTGCTGATCCAATTCTAGGTTTGCGAAGACGATCTTTGTTACCCGGAAGATGATGCCATTGTGGAACTCCTCAACCACCCTGGCACACGTGCCGTGCTAGGTGCTGAGAGCCCCGGAAATTTCACACTGTGCTCCGACGAAGTTGGCGATGACTTTGTTTCGCACTTAGACAAGTGGTCACATCATACTCAAGATTATGTTGCAGCTCTTCTCGAGCGTGGCATCCGAGTTTTGATATATGCTGGAACTTACGACTGGCAGTGCAACTGGGTGGCTAACAAGCTTTGGGTCGATAAGCTCGAATGGACCGGCAATGAAGAATACAAGAAACAGGTCTGGCGACCTTGGTCGGTAAACGGGAATGCAGTAGGAGAAACGAAAACGAGCAGAAACTTAACGTTTGCTAGCGTCTATGGAGCTGGTCACATGATGAGTATCTTAACTCTCTGATATACATCTATCATCTGACCCATGGCTCACGTCCCTCATGACAAACCTGTGGAAGCATTTGCATTAGTATCCAGGTGGTTGGCTCACGAGGATCTTTGACGTGTCTGTGATTACACTCTGGTGCAATTACTGAATTAATGATAATAAGCTTCTAAGTTCTGATCCGTCTAATGGTGTTCTTGAGTTCTGTATTGAGCTTCCTACATGGCACCACGTATACCTACCAATGCGAACTGCAGGAGAATCCCACCGCGGTGCTCACATATGATAATCCATATAATTCGCTCGGAAAAGGTTGGACACAGCCGGAGAGTGTGGGTTACTGTTTCCCTTTCTCTTTCATTTCTCGTATAGTCCTGAGGACGGTTATATGTACTCGGTGAACCTCTTCTGTTGCAGCTCTCAAACTACGCACACGTACTTACCGAGAGCTCGTCTGGTGACCAGACCGTCTATGAGGCAAGCCGTTGATAGACCCCGAGAGCCAGGACCGTCTGCCAAGGAGTCAGTGCACGTCTTGCAGTGACCAACATATCATCCTTTGACTCCCGCTGCGGTCTTCCCATACCTATCAAGGTATGGCGCAGCTGAGTTGGACATTCCAGTGTCGGCTGTGTACGTTGTGTACTTTTGTTACAAGCTAAGCTGAAGTTCATCATGTCGCTACCCTTAGCTTTTACTGTGTATTGGAGCAGGGGCTTAAATCTTCTGTACACAGGTACTTGAGTGACTTGATGTTTCCAGCTTCACGGCGCCGCGGCCAGTTTTTACTCGTCCCCAATCGCAATACGACAAATTCAAATGATTGCCTGCTGTGGGGATATCTACTACACTATCGCTCTTGCAGGTTTAAAATCTTACGGGACTTGTTAGTCATTGACACCTCTCTCCATCAAATAGTTGAACTAGTGCTGTCTTTTCGGTCCGCCATCCATGCGCTCCAAGCTGATGCGGCCAAGTCTTTCAAATTTGCGTAATCAATTCTCTTCCGTTTCAGACGTCGGCAGGGTGGTCAAGTGGTTGAGCACGCCAGTGATATTGCGTACTGGCCTTGTAGGCGCTGGTCACGGCTTCGGATAGCATCCAACAGTGAACCAGACTATTTTCGACCTCCTGCTTGACATGACAATTGTCTCTGAACCATTGGATGTCGCACTTACCCTAGGAGATACCTCTGCAGTTGCAGTTACTTGCGTTTCTGGATGTAAGCGGGCTTCAGACTGCGAGCCCCTGCACACCGCGCCGCTGAATTTCACACACGTTTGGCAGATCCTTTTCTGATTGTCACGAGTAGCAGTCCCTTGAGTGTTGGGATGGACTCACTACTCTCGCTTTGAGCTGGACCTCCTCAGCGAACGTAAGTCCTTACGCCTGCACACGTCAGTGGCGATCATATCATGCTCTTGCTAGTAACTGTCCTGTAGAATCGTTAGGGGAGATCGGATGTATCTCTACTAATCGATGAAATACCTGCGCGGCTCCTACAAATATACCGGCCTCATGCCAGCGTATTTATTCATCACGACCGCCAAGCAGACGACCATGAAATCCCCATCCGTTATGAAAGTGGCAGTAAACTGGGGTAGTATTGTCGTCGCTGTTCCCGTGTTTGACTCCCCGCCTCGCATTTTGTCACCTCGGCCAGACCTCAAGGCCTCATCAGCAACTAACGTTCTGGCTCAGTAGTGCTACTAATTCCACAGCCAGGAATAGTGTGGACAACTATCCAAACCTGTCTTCGCCACCTTCAGCTCTATGGCTTGTTATCAAGAGAACAGCCTCTGCCATTTCAGGGGCCACACACGCCTCTGCTGCGCGGACGTCTGTTCCATTTTGGAGTATTTTCGCGATTACAATACCCCTTGCACGAGCTACATTGTATTTGCCTGTTCGATCAGGGAAGCTAATTAATCATCTTCAGTAGAGGTTTGTACTGGAGACTGGAGTGCAATGGTTTCCATATCCGGAAACTGATGCAACAACGCTGATAAGACAGTGGCACTGTATCGGGTACGATTCGATTAATCAATCATCATCGCTGTCGTCACTTGAAGAAGTGCTATCTTCATCTGGACTTAATTCTCCACCAGCAAACTGGTTCAACGACATTGGTCGAGAGGGAGCGGAGGGTGGCTCCGATGACATTGCAGCCGCGAGTATATCTTCATCCAACCCCTCCAGTTGTTGTTCCATCTCTTGTTCGAGCGCATCGAGGTCGATCTCTTGAGCGTCATTCTCCACCTGGGGGTCACCACCAACAACCTGATCCCAGTCATCTTCTTCTGAATCGGAATCCTCCTTAGGTAGAGGCCGTGAAGATGGCAGGACGAGAGAAGTAGAAGCTGTTGGCAGCGCTAGTTGAGTGGCAGGTGGGGGTTTCTGGGACACCGGGGAGAGTTTCTGGCGTTTCGTTGTGCGAGTAGGAAAACCGAAGGCGAGGACCTCCTCCAGTTCGGGGTCAACAATATCGTGGGTCGTGGCCTCTCCTTTTACCCTTGAGAAATCCCTCGACCTGGATTTAGGTTTGGACATTGACTCCTGCTGGCTGGGAATGCTACGGGGAGGTTTGGATTTAGATGGCAATGCCGCTTGTGGCGTTATACTAGCAGCAAGGATGAATTCCTCCTCTTCCTCCTCCTCTTCCTCCTTCATTCTTCGACTCTGTTGTTCCGAGGAAATTGTTGCGATGACTTCTTCGAAGTCATCATCCGGTTCACCCTCCGCGTCCTCAAGCCCAACCAGGTCTTTTTCTAGTTCCCTCATTAGACCAATGTCGCCATCAGTAGGCTGGGGAGTAACCGCCATTGCTAGGTAGGCAACAATCAGTTCGTCAGGGAAGCCTGCGGAAGGGGAGGAGTCCTCACGAGATGCCGTATCGCGCTGAATTGTAGATGAGGTCTGAACCTTTCGGTCATAACTGAAATTCATAAATGAATCGATCTTTTCGAGGGTAAATGTCTGCATAGTCATACACATAAGCAGAGAGGTCAACCGAGCGAACCAGGTACTCACGCCCAAGTCTTCGTCATAAATCAACACGCAATCATATTCTCTAACTGGTTGCTCCGTCCCTTTAAAGAGGTGGCTTTCCCTCGCCTGAGGGCGCTGTCGGTGGTTGTTCGATGGGGGGACACCCACATACCTGGGTACTTGGCCGCTCCACTGTGACACTCGTCGACTCCTTGGTGCGCTTCAGCTCGATAGAACCAGGCTTATCTGGGTCTATTGATTCAGGCTTGAAGTTGTCTACGGCAGCAAGTTGCTTGGTATCTTAGCGGTGTGGGCACCCGGGACAGCGACGTACAGCGGAAGGAATAAAAATCGCGATCTGGGAGATTACTGGCGCGCTTCGGCGGAGCGATGCCTTTTCGTGCCTTGAGAGCTCGGCCCAGCGAAGTACCGATGTCTACTTTGTGACGTCCGGTGACGGGCATCCACTGGGCATTGACTGAGGCCATGGTGGAGGATGGATAACAAGACGCGTGTGGTTGTGCATTCAACGACCACTCATCACAAATGGCCTTCCAACCCTCGCCCGAGCTGAAGTAAGCAAGTCCAGCGAACAAAATGGAATCCATTGAACATCAACGGGTTACTTAAAACTAGTGTGGAGTACAAGAACAACTATGGGCGATCCACCGGTCATGTCAGGACTTCGGAAAAGCGGACCTTGGCTTTTGTCTTCATTCTTGGGTTATCCACTGCAGTGCCACCATCCATCTCTGCGTGTCTACGTTTTTTCCGCTTTTCCTCCACTGTGAGTGCCGCTTCTTCAACCGGTGCAACGAACGCCTCCGCGCGTTCAGCATGGCGCTTTGACGTTGCGTCTGCTTGCTATATTACATGTCACTAACGGCGGAATGAAATTGAGCGTCGCACATATACCTTTTGTTTTCGTTGTTCCTCTGCTCGTGTACGTTTTTGATGCGGCTTCAGGAAGTACTCTCCTGATTCGATTTGAAGGTCCACCTGGGTAACAGAAAAGTTTGAGAAGCTACCCCGAGTTCGGCAACACGCCAATACCTTGCGAGGTTGCTGGGGCGGTGGGAATGGAGTGTAAACTTTCTTCTCGTGCCTTTCCTTCTGGGCGTGTACGGGCACAAGTCCAGCTTCTTTGCGGGCTGCCTCCTTTTCCGCCAGAATTTCGTTTTTCCGCTTAGTCTTCTCGGACGTCTTGAGATGACGCTTCCGGAATTGAGGGAGGAAACGATCCCACGACTCA
This sequence comes from Nevesoporus exiguus, assembly GCA_038089155.1. NCBI lineage: Eukaryota > Fungi > Basidiomycota > Agaricomycetes > Boletales > Boletaceae > Nevesoporus > Nevesoporus exiguus. The sequence goes on from JBBPKI010000014.1 coordinate 52,177, forward strand.
TTTACGAGCTTAGGGTCTTTGGCTAATTCTCGTCGAATCATGAGTTCCTACAGGAGCTTTCAACAGTGATCAAGATCAAGAAAGAGTCATCCGACTTTTATTCGGTATATCGGGTGTATGTTCTTCATACAATCCAGGACGATACGTCGCACCTCCTTCAGTGATTTATGTGGGCCTAAAACACTTACGGTGTTACCTTGAACTAGCACATAGCACTGCGTCAGAAGCTCGATTGCCTAATCCATTCTTTGTGGGCAACCCAGGGGCCATGATGACATAGAAGTTACCTTGAGAGTGCTGCCGTCGGGTCCGATGATGCGCTGCCTCCTTTTGACAAAGCGCTCTTTGTTCCGTACAAGACTTCCGATTTTAATGATGTCACAGGCAATATCATCTTGGAGAACTTTCGCTGCCTGCGTGATTGCGACGCCTCGTGCAAGAAGCTTGATCATGTCACGAGCTTTCAGCACGATGTATGGGTCATAGGTTTTACGCGTCGTGCGTACAGACATAGACCCGTGCACCAGATCAAGCGTGCATCCGATACCCTATGGTCTAAGGTTAAGCATAATCAAGATGGCTTCAGGGACTCACATGAGGTTCTAGGGTCCGAGTGACCGCACTCCACACTTCCCTCAGATACTTTTCTCTGTACTTTGGAAAGAGTGTCGCAAAAGACGATTCTTCGGTAAACACCCCCCCTTTGTTGTCTTCCGGTAAGAAACGGTCAATCTTCCACTTGTGCGGTCTGAGCATCATGGCCCGCAACGATCCAGATTACACTCACGCTAGGCACTATCAGCTTGTCGGGACACAGAACTTCAGTGACATATTGCTTACTGCTCAATATCATCGGTATCCCATGCTGGTCCAATTAGAGTCAGAAAGACATGCGAGAAGCACAGAGAAGCTCACGTTTTTCCTTGCGGTGCTTCTTGGACAAGCTCTTGTTCAGTTGCTCAGCTTGGGCCGCGGCCATGCCGTGTTAGTAGCCAGACCAATCGGCTAGAAATGACTTCTTGTAGGAAGTTTCAACGAAGAGGCACCCAGCAACCAGTATTCATTCCTATTAAAGGTCACGTGCTTACCCAGTGCCAGATGTACCTTTCCGAGGCGAATCATCTTCCCCAAACACTGCATCCATGGACGGTCTTCTAGCAGGCGGTCCGCTCGGGGAAACTGCATCGCACTCATGTAACACAGTGCTCACCAAAGAAGAAGTCTTGGGAGAGCAAGCCACCAGCTCAAGCGAGGACACACAACTAGCGTTGCTAGACCGCATCGGTACTGCTAAAGTATACCTACTCTCCGACTCTACCAAAACAAGAACCACAAAGGTACGTTGAGTTGCATGTCAACATTCACGTGAGGACCAGTAGCCTGATGCTGCAGGTTTCTCTCCGCGAAGCGTAAACGTCTCGACATCGAAGAAGATGAAGACGTGGATATGGATGAAGGTACGTTTTCTGATACAGGAGTCGTTGCAATCGACTGGATGGCAGTGGGGCAGACTCTGCACTGAGAACTAATGCTCTCTTTCTCACCGGTGCACCCATCTCCCACCTCCCAACGGCACGCATATTTGCGTATGTCACACACTTTGACGCGCAACCAATCGGCCTGGAATGGGTCAATGATAGCAGTTGCGTGTTGGTATTTGAATCAAAGACTTTGGCACGCAGCGCACACCGTTACCTTCGAAAGGCAACTGTGGAAGACATGGACGACGATGGCTTTGTAACGGCGAAGTCCATCCCCGTTACCCTTTGGCTTCCGGAAGACAGAATTAGCGAAAGTCTCGGTCAGGGAGAAGGATTAAGGGGCGCCATAAAGATGAGGTGGGCGAAGAATGATGATGTAAAGAAAAGGGGTGCAATGAAGGAGAGCGAATTCTACAAAAAATACGGGAAAGGTGCAGGGAAAGATGGTGATGTGCCACAGAAGCGGAGGAGAGACGAACGTTCGCTGCTGGATGCGTCACAGCTGGATGATGATCTGGACACCTTTATTGGAAACGAGGGGCGAACATCATATTCTCCCCCTCCGACAACAATGTACGCCGACCAGTCGTCCGAGAGTAGGTCGCTGGTCGAGCGTACCTCTACTCCGGACCTCGATGCCGATCCCAGGCGTCGCATCTCTTCCGCACAGCGCGATTCTCGTCTTGGTGACACTTTGACATCTAGATTCTCTGATGGATTGCATGATGGGTATGAGCAGGGCGGCTCTCGGCGTGGTAAGGGTAGAGGGCGGAGGAACCCCCGGCCGCAGAAAACCCAGAAAGAACTTGACGACGAACTCGATGCTTTCCTGAACGAGAAAGACTAGTGGTGTGTCTCGATTGCGCCGAGTCCAGCCACATGCTTACTCGCCCTCTCTTGGGGCTAGGGTTCCTCCCTCTACACGTTTTGTCTATTGTTGTCCTATTAGGGTATTGGCAATGTGATGGATAATCAGACACCATTTTTCACAAACTACAGAGCTCTGGACACTTCACTATTGATTTATGTTTTCTTCCGCGAGATTCTGTCTTCAGGCAGGCGTTGGCAGTACATCAGATTGGAGATCGCGCTAGAGACAACCAAATCCCGGTTCTGACCCGAGGCAGTCAAAGGCTGCTCCAAGAGTACTGACAAATTGCCAGGGCTGTGGCGAAAATAAAAATGGATCGTTGCACGAGTAGCCTCACGGCGCTCTACTAGTCTCACATAGTGTCCCCGCATAAGGCGCTTATCAGATAAATGCCACTCCCCATAGTAGTACTCTTGCCAATGCATTCACAGATAGGGGCGATTCCTAAAATTGGTGTTCGGGACATCGGAGTACTGGTCAAACTTGCGTTGTTCCTTCACCGCGAGCCAAGTGTAGTACAGTATGGCAAGGAAGACGAATCTACACCACCATTCTGAGCTCCGGGCCCAAGCATCAAGGAGGTTCTTATCACCACCATTTATTCCATCGAGGTCCAATACGAATGACGAGGAGAAAAACGCCGGTGCTAGCCCCTCCCACTCGGATACGACCCAAGACCAGGGGACTGATGATCTCACGGATAGCGAAGGCTCTGCAGGCCCATCTTTTCTTGAAAAAACGATCAAGCCGCTCACCCCGGAGGCCCTCACGACCTTCAATGCGGCTCAAGCGCGTTCCGGTGTCATATACATTTCACGTATACCACCTGGCATGCAGCCTTCCAAGGTTCGTCACCTTTTGTCTCAACATGGAGAAGTCGGAAGGGTGTATCTACAGCAAGAAGGTAGGATCGTGAACCCTGTCTTGAATGTTCGCTGAAGTTGTCGTCTAGATGCAAAGACTGCATACTTAAGACGGAAATATACCACCACAAAGAAACCCCGCTTTGTCGAAGGCTGGGTAGAATTCAAGGATAAGCTCGTCGCCCGGTCTGTTGCGGGAATGCTCAATGCTCAACCAATCGGGGGAAAGAAAGGGACGCGATGGCGAGACGACATATGGACAATGAAATATCTGCCCAAGTTCAAGTGGAACATGTTGACTGAGCAAATAGGTGGGAAGCAGACACTGATACGTGCTCCCTCGCTAAACAGATCATCGTCATAGCTCACGAGGCTGCTGTGCACGCAGCCAAACTACGAGTCGAGCTCGCGCAATCGAGATCGGAGCAGCGTGAATACCTCAGGAATGTCGAGCTCGCACGGGTACTGGAGAAGCGAAACGAGAAACGGAAAGAAAAGGGTCAGGGGCCAATCGAGTTGAAGCGACGGGCGGATGACGGGGGGAGGGAACAGGCGAAACGACCAAAGAATGTAGACAACAAGACCGAGCCAGCCGACCTGCAGAGCGTGTTGGGTAGCATATTCTAGTCCATGCCGTGCTGCCGAAGCAAAGTTGAATGTCAGATTGAATCGGAGCGGGAACAGCGGGGGGGAAATGAGAGTCGACGGGAACAGTTTCTTGTATCGCGCACACATTGTTCGCCAACGCTGCGTCGAGTTCATCGACCCAGCCTCCAAAACAAAGCAGTGTCGCGATACAAGAGGTCTGTCTTATTCTCCTCATCATGCCTACAAGCGCTCTCTCCTCTTCCTCTCCCTCTCCCTCTTGTCCTCATCCTTCTCAAACCATGGACTAAGTCTCTGATTCCTCTCTCAGCTCTTTACTCTTCTTGACATATCATTCATGTCCTCTTGGTCTGGTTCTGCTTATCCACCTCCACGGCGCTCTCGCTCTCGCTCTCCGAGAGGTGCATTTCCTTCGCGACCGCCGTATCCCGACTCTTACGCTCCAGACTACCGTGGTGTATGGGATGGTCTTGACAGAGAGAGACCCTGGCCTGACTATGAGAGGGATCATGGCCCGTATGACCATGCCCGGCGCGGGAGGAGCCGCAGCCCCCCTCCTGATGATGGTATGCCTCAAATTCGTGTATGGCCTTTCACTGTCTTAGCCTCTTACAGGCCGCAAGCGTCGTCGTTCCATGTCACCTTACGACCGGGAACGTTATGACCCCCGTCCCCGATATGGCGATGATTATGGTACCTCCTTCTGACGAAATTTCACGCTATATTTTAACAGTTTTCCTTTTCAGAGGCTCATTCCCGCCCGTATGGTTATAGGTCGCCTCCCCGCGCTCAATTCCCTGGTCCATATCCTCCTCAGCCGCCTCCACCATCGCGGCGAGCGCCCGTTGACCCTCGTACCATGGACCATCCTGCTACGTTAAAACAATACGCAGAGTGGTTTAGGTACTACTTTCCACAACAGGCAACGGAAGAAGATAATGCCGACAAAGCTGCGGAGCAGGAGGCGGGAGATGGCTCCAAGCCTCGCAATGGCATTCGTTCCCGCTGGGAGAAATACAAGAAGGAGTTCATGTCTACCCAGGTTCGTATCCCTTTCTCCCGGCCAACAATTACAGTTCACTTGTCTATTCCAATGTCAACTTCTGAGGGGAATTTCGCTGAATTTCCGTGTTTGTATTATAGTTGCAAACGATGTTTGACCACCACAGGAAGTCCCCTTGGTTTGCGGAGAAGTATGATCCAGCATCTGAATTCATAGCACTTCGTCGTTGCCTTAGGAAGGATGGATGGAAAGGTCGTTTGAAAACTTTCATTCAGGACTTGGGGTTAGGCAAATTTGATCCCGACCTAGATGAGCCCGAATCCGAGTCCAATGGACAACACAAGGACCCTGCGGTTTCGGGCGATGTGAGTGACAATGTGGCACCTACCGAGGAAGTCAAGCATACCGCAGACGATGACATGCAGTTTACTATGGATACCGAGGAAGACGCAGGTGAACATGATGCAAGTCGAGTTGAAAATGGAAAAGCAGCTATTGAACACAAGCGGAGCAATCGTGGCGAGGAGATATGTGTTCTCCCCGAGGGTAACCAAGTGATGATTCGCACTATTCCTCCTGACATCGGCCGACTAAAGCTTGAGGAGGTTTGTCCAATTTGTTCTACCATTTGTATGATTGCTTACTTAGTTTGTAGGCGTGTAGCAAGATCCCGGGATTTATGTATCTGGCATTGGGTGATCCTCTCCAGAAGCGCAATTTCTACCGTGCCGGTTGGATTAAATTCCGCGACGACGCTGACATGACCGCCGTGATGAGTGAGTTGACTGACAAGAAGGTGCGTTGCAGGCGAAGCTTTCTTCGGTATAATTAATTTCTGCATTGCTGTAGATTGAGGGGTTCAAACTGCATGTGTCGCACAATACCAAACCCTTTGTCAACCGTGTCCGCTATGTCCCTGAAGTCGCAAGTAGGCCAGATCGCATCGAAAAGGACCTGATGAATGTGAAGACATTGGCGTTGATCTTAGAAGAAGAGTATACTATGCTGTTCAAGTCTTCGGCCTCCACGGGTGATGACAGCATGGAAACGAATGGCGGTGCAAAATCAGAGGACGTCGGCGGGCAGGCAGACAATGAGGATGATCTCGTGCCGAGAGAATCTGGATCTGAGGCGGTTGAGCGGCGAATTGAAAAACTTGTTGGGGAGTTGCATGAGCAAGGTGTTGATGAGAAGGTGTCAGAGGCAAAGAAGGTGAGTAGACCTTGGTGTACATCGTGAAGAGCCCTCATGTTACTCTTGCGCAAGGCGGTGATTTCGTTGGATTTGTACATTGCCTACCTCCGCGCAGCGTACCACACCTGCTACTACTGCGCTGTTGTTACTGATCATCTAGAAGAGTTACAGCGTAAGTGCCTGAAGCACGTGAGGAAGTCTTTGCCCAAGTCACTGTTTGAGGAGGTCAAAGCTGAAACTGAGAAGGAAAAAAGAGAAAAGGAAGAAGAAAAAGAGACTGAGACTGCAGCGACGAAGCCTGCTGAAGGCAGGGACTGGAAGAGAAGTGGTACGCAGTCACAAGTACTTTGATGTTCATGACTCAGTCTAGTCTCTGCAGATGAGCGTTGGATGGAATGGTTCGATACAAAGATTGCTCTCCTTATCAATAGAGACGGCGTTGACCCTCGCGACTACGGAGGCAAGAGTTACGACGAGTAAGCACCTATCATATAGACCGTTGGAACGATCCTATGTTTATATTCTGGAAGGGAACTTTCGAAGGCAGTCGAATCATTCATTAAACAGGAAGATGAAGGTCGTTTCAGATGCAAAACATGCCAAAAGCTGTTCAAGGCCACCTCCTTTGTCGAGAAGCACATTGCCAACAAACACCCTGAGCTAGTCAAACAACTCGATGAGGTAAGAACAAGTTGCTGATTAAGGGGTGTGAGTATTGATTTTGGTAGATTCCGTATTTCAACAATTTCGCACTAGACCCTCACAGGATCCAGCCTTTCACGCACCCTCCTCCCATGACAGGCAATAGTCAAGCACCTCCGCAGGCGTATGGTATTCAGGGCCCGAGTGTTTACATGCCCGAATATGGTCGACCTAATCTGTTTTATGGTGGTCACCCTGCGGCGTATGTACCCCCCCCACCACCTTACATGGGCGGCGGTTATTGGGACCCTTACGGTTATCAATATCCCCCCGGTTCATTCCCGCCCCCACCGCCTCTGCGGAGGGATGAAGCTACCACGGCACGTCGATTGAGTGATCGCATAAGCGGTTATGCATTGGGCTTTGATCAGCCAGTGGAGATTACGGTTCCCGCGGCGGCTGGTCTGCCCGCCAAACCTGTCATGGCATTGGATGCACCTCTTGGTGGCCATGAAGCAAACGGTAGAAAGGGTGGTCGCCGTCAAGGGGCGGGCGGGGTGCCGCCACCGCCACCGCCACCCGACGCCAAGGAGGACCCACGGGCTGCGGCGGGCAAGAAAGTTAGCTACCATGACATGGACTTGGTTGCTGAGGGAGATGTTGAGCTGACGTATTGAAATCTTACACTAAAAGCGACTAATTGAGTGACTGTAACATTTCTACGACGGTTTTTATGAAATCTACACTGGTCGTTTTGCATTTGCCATGAGGATTCCGGGTGTGCGGGTGACGGCAGGCTGTGACAGGGAGTGACAGTAGAAGGACCGCACACCCTTCATTTCTAGCCGGACGTCGATCGAGGGTTTAGACACCTCGCGGACTGTGCCCAAAATTCCCGCCGAAAATACTGTACTTTTCCCATCTCGTCTCCTGGCGAGGCTCTTCCTTTCCCCCATACTCCTCCCCGGCCGAGAGCTTGGCTTCTTGTCGCCACCTCCCCAGCACTTGTCATGGCCGGGCCAAAACAAGTCCCAGGTCCTCGCCATCCCCTCTCTTACGATGACCCCTCGCTCTCGCCAGACCTCGTCGGTCCAAGCAAGTTTGCAGTCACCTGGCCCGCCGAGCCCTCTCCGCCCATCCAAGCGCCTCTTGTTGCCCATACCGTGGAACGATCCGCTGTCCTCAGCTCGTCTGAGGCGGACTCCGATCTGTCTGAAAGGGAGCATTCGTCCATCGATAAGCTCTCCCAGGCCGAGCTCTCTGATGATTATGACGCCTCGTCCAACCACCGCCGATCTTTCCAGCAGCAATCTGGAGTCGCAACCACGCAGGACGGGTTCTCTGATAATCCACGACCGTCGCGCACGTTCCCAGCACCTTTACCCTGCCAGCTAGAGCACCTTCAGAATCCTCTCAGGACTCACGCGACGCACCCGTTCCCAACGGGTGTGCCCATTATTCCCGGTCTCTTTGACGACCCGCGCTTTCACGACATTTCGTTAGAGCTGGCGGATTCCGTAGAAATGGTCGTCCAGACGCTTCTGCAGATATCCCCGGCCCAGATCCTTGACCCTGCCAAGGAACAGTATGCAGCTTGCTCATTGTCTGTGCCGACGTCTGCCGTGTCCGCGGTGCTCACGACGATGAAGAATCTCAATTTCGTGTCCGCTAACATGCTGGAACTGTGTGCACGGTGCGCACCTGCTGATGCACCGGTTTCATCGCCCGCAACACGCGCCCCGATCACGCACTCCGACTTTGATGTTGGGGAGATGCTGCAAAGCGTGGGCGACGCGCTTAGTGGATGCGCAGCGCAGAGAGGTGTGGACCTTGTACTTTCCCATGCGGATGTCGGGTTGAGACACGTCGCCGTCCGTGGCGAGGAATCTGGGCTCTCCAACACTTTAACTCATGTGAGCAAACGCACTAGTAGGATGGAGTGATCATCCTGACGGTTTCAAAAGGTTGTTCGCCAAGTTCTACACACTGCTCGCCCAGGCGACGCGATCGATGTCGAGCTGATCATCAAACCGATCTTGGATGGTTTATCCGACTCTCCAACTGAACCTGAGAGCAGGCATGTTCAAAACAGGAGGGGCTCCTACATGTCAAGCATAGAAGATGGGCACATCCGCTGCACGTTCCAGATCAACCATTATTTTGCACAATCTGGAACGAGTAACGACACAAACCTTCCTGGCATTGGTGATTCTTCGGCCAGACCCAAGCCCAACCTTAGATCCCCCTTATTCCAGCAGTTGTGTTCGCGTACGGGCGCTTCCTTTGTTTGCAACATGCCTGCTCGAGAACCTCTTCCAGGCCGAGCATACGAATTGGTGTTTCTGTTAGAAGCTGGATCCCCTGCAGCTATCAGTGCTAGAGTTACACCTGTGTCCGAGTATAATTCGTCGCCACTCTCTGGTACTCGGATAGCTAGGGAACCGACTCTGGAGGAGCTAATGCAATTTTCGGAAACACTGCGAGGAAAAAGGGCCACTTTGTATGCGAAGGAGAGTAGCGTGTTTGCTCACCATTTGACGAGCTATCTCACTGCATGGGGTATGGATGTTAGCCACGTCCCTGGAGAATCCGATGCAGATTGTCACCAAAACACCTCTGAGAAGGCTACATTCGACAGCAACACGGGGCTAAATGGACAGCCGACTAAACCTCGCTACTGGAGCTCCGCGGACAGCATCTCGCACGAAAATTCTACTATGTCGTCCAATGGGACTTCCCGAGTCGCATCGTCGGGGACATTTACCTTCATCGACGACGACGTGTCGGTCTTACGTGAGAGGATACAAAGGGACCGTGCTGAGCAACACCCTCTCCCATCTGCTACTATACCCTCGCGGAATAAACGACCTTCACTGGCTGCTCATCACAGACCAAAGTCTTCCCCGCAGATAGCCAGAGCACTGGGCTATGGCTCATTCACCGTCGCACAAACAACGTCCGCACATGTTATCGTACATTTCACAAGCTTATCCAATTATAAGGCCGTCAAAGACGTCGTTCAAACAGACCTTACTCCTTCAGTCGATGCATTTGTCAAGCCGCCTCTGGACGTCATGATTATCCCGAAACCGGCGGGACCGCGCCGGTTTTTGACTGCCCTTCACACCGCAGCGACAAGACCTGTTGTCGATCCTCTCTTCGCTCCCATTGCGAGCTCCCCAACGAACCCAGGGTTTCGCTGTCCTTCTTTCTTCAACCATGGGCAAACTATTCCGAAGTCTCCTCCGTCACGACCCGTTTACTCGCCCCGTGCGGCCTCTGACCGAGCGGTCAGGTCACCCAGGGAAATTATCGGCGAACCGCATGCTTTGCATCCACCATCCCCCCTTGCTATTTCGGATACCGCAGAGTACTTCCCCGATGGTTCCGTGAAACTTGGCATGTCGCCCGCTTCTGGTCTCGTGATCTCTAGTCCAGATGGTCAACCGGCTGGTATTGTGTTCCAACCGAGATCTAAGGGAGCCAAGACACCTGCAGTAACTGGACCCATTGAAGTCCCAAAGGCGCAGCTACTCATGCCTGCACCAGACAGGGTGCGCCGGCCAGCTTCACGTCGACACTCAAGCAGTGAGGACAAGAACCCAGCTCAGCAGATCATTTCATTTTCTGCACTACACAACCAAGGGTCCAACACGCCTGTTCCTCATCGTCAAGATTCATCACCGGGTCCTGATACTTTCCCCCCCGCAGCTAATGGTGCTACAAAAGGGAAGGTCCGAAAGCCGTCTGTATTGGCCGACGATGTTAGTCCTCCTCCAGCTTCGCCGTGGAAGGGGAGTTCAGTAGATGCGAGGAAGACATCATCGCCACCAGGGTCACCCAACGCTCCTGATCCGCCTGCGAATGCCTTTACGAGACGATCCTCCAGACGGGCACAAGATCAGAAGCCTTCGATACCATCTGCCATGCCTATGAAGGTAGGGAAGGGAACGACCGATACAAACATTATCCCACCGATTAGTGTCCTTATCGTTGACGGTGCGTAGGGTCAGCTCTCTCTATGAACTATACTCATCTGTGGCGAGTCAGATAACCCGATCAATCAGACAATCTTGTCCACCTTTATGCGGAAAAAGAAAATCAAGTATGACGTTGCAAAGAATGGAGAGGAGGCTGTACAAAAGTGGCGCAGTGGGGGTTTCCATCTTATTTTGGTGAGCTCGAATGAGAGCCGACTCTCATCATCTCTGACGAGGTTGTAGATGGACATTCAAATGCCCGTTATGGATGGAATCCAGGCAACGAAGGAAATTCGACAGCTTGAGGCCATTACATGCACTCCCTCGACTCCTCAATCCGACGGCGGTGCTCATACACCTTCTGAAGGGGCCTCATCCGAGTCGCGTGCATCAACGTCCGCATCGACATCGCCTTATCGTTCTTCGGTCATTATTGTCGCACTGACGGCGTCTTCCTTGCAAAGTGATCGAGTTGCTGCACTCGCGGCAGGATGCAATGACTTTTTGACAAAGCCCGTATCATTGCAATGGCTCAACAATAAGATCATCGAATGGGGCTCCATTAAAGCGCTGCAAATGTGGGCAGACTTGCGTCCGGAAGTCGCCAAGTCAATTTCCACTGAGCAAAATACACATGCACAGGCTGTAGCTCGACGCTTACATGTTCCTGAAGGAAGGGCCACGCCGATGAATCACTCTCCGAGTCGTTCATCGTCGGTTGGAAAGACGGAAGGGCGTTACGAAGGCATTCCACTCGTCGTATCTTCAAATACATTACCGGCGTCCGAGAAACTGGACGCGTTGTTGAAACTCAGCGAAAGCTATTCAACATCTTCGACGACGACGAATAGATCGGATCTAACTAATAAACATGAAGGAGCAACCACGTCAAGTAAACATCTATAGCCTGCTTTCGAGCGAACTTTGGTGCTCATGATTCGTCAGGTCCAGTAGTTGAGGCATCGGCGATCGCAGGTGCAGCAGGTCTGATTGTTTGTTATTGAACGTCGTTGATGCCAACGCCAGACGATCCAGATAAACGACCACGACCTGTCGAGCGGCTAGATTCTGTCACCGATGGTGGATCTCCGACGCTTGGTACGTCTCGAGTATTACGTGTGAAACCATGCACACGAAGGTTGTCATAGGTGCCGGAACCCTTGTAGCTGACGCGCAAAGTCCTTCTGAAGACTTGGCGCTGAACCTACAAGATAGCCATAACGAGCCAGAGCAGATCCCCTGACGGTGGTGGGCGACCTTCGGAACGCTTCTGTGGATGATCAAGCCACTATTCATGCCCTTTCGTCTGAAGGTCGCCGGGATCTTCCGCAAATTTTTCTAGGCTCATTTTGGTGGACTGTGCTAGCGTTATTCGCCGGTTTCGTTTTGGGCTTACTTATATGGTCTTGATCCTGGGGTTTTATGATACATGTTCACACGGTATTTTCACGACCTGTTTTGCTGACGGATGTTAGAAGAAAGGAAGGTCTAGTTGTCTCTTTTACGTGGAATAGCTGGAGCAATGGACAGCGCATGTTTGCTGAGTTCTCTGCGTGCATACGTACTATTTACCGCGACGTGAGATCGTATGCGTGTCGCCGCGCTACTTGGGAGGGAGCTTGGCACTGGGGCGGGATGGGATTGCAGTACTGGGCCAAGACGAACATGCTGGCCAGCGATGAAGGCTGGCCAGGCCGACGAGGAAGAGGTTCGCGGCTAACGATGCCGGACGGGGTGCCGGAAGAGATGCCGAACTGCCGAGGGTGTGAGAGGGTCGGAGTCGAAGAAGCAAAGTTCACTCCGCTGGAGAGTCTACTCCGCGAGTGGGCGTCTCCCACCCGCTCATTTCCCTGCAGCTCGTCGCCTCTCAAAGTTTCCGTGCTCACCGTCAGCGCGCCAACGCTCGCCATCGTGTACAGCCATGAACGGCATGCACGACAAGCGCACCTCCATCAGCCAGCTCCTCAACCCCTCCTCCGACTCCTCTGCTTTCCAGCATGCAACCCACCTCCCAAACATCCCCACCTCTCCCGGTATTTCCCAGTACCAGCATCCCCAACACCACCCCCATCCTCCCTATCCACAGCAGCCAGACTCCGCCTCTTCCTTCCATCTTCGCGCTGCGAGCTGGGAACCTGTAAATGACGATCCGAACGCACCGAAACGTAGGCCTGACGCCGGCCCGCCCACCGGTCGATCGTATCCAATGCATCCTCAGATGTATGCTGACATGAATGGAGACATGTCGCAGAGGCTGCCAAAGCCGAGGATGGATGAGCATGGAAGCTTTGCAATCCCAACGGGCCCGTGGCCCCCACAACCCGACATTGCGAGCATCCCCTATGGTTCCCCGATCGTGGCACCAGTGTACTCTGACGAGCGGACTTGTGAGCAGGAATCCACTTTACCTGTATTCACTCGCGTTCCTGAATCCAAAAGCGTCCTCCCTAGCCATGTCAGGCGATTACACTCAAAACAGTCAGTGCCGCGTTCAATCAGATACGCACCCTCTACTGAGCCTGTCCTTTGGAGTAGATCAATATAGCCATGCCGCGCAAGAGCATCATCCACAGGCTATTCACCCTCACGCATGTAATTGTTATTCCTATGTTATCCCCCATCCTCTCCTGAGTCTTCGCCACGAAGCTTTACAGAATGCTGAGAGAGCCTCTCTTCGTCTAGCGGCGCGCTTCACTGCACCGATCCCGGGGCAGCCCATGTTTGAAATGGGCCCGCTAATGCACCCTCCTCCCACGATGTTTCCGGCCATGCTGTACCAACATCCACCGCCTCCGCCGCCCCAGGTACAGAAGCGTCCTTCGTCTGAAGTTGAGGAGCCACCTTCGCAGAAATCAAAAAAGGCCAAGAAGGCGAAACCCCCGGAGGGGAATGGTACGGGTTTCTTGTCACTGTACCAGTATCTTTTCCTTACCTTGCTGAAGCGTCTTCCAAACGTGGTTATAATGCTAGGAAAAGAAGCGAAGCAGCTCAGATTGCTGCCCAAAACGGTCTGTTTCAGTCGTCTAGAACAAGAGTGGTATTCATCTCCATGCAGCGCAACTCATACCCACTGTTTCCTACACATCAACGGGCACGGATAAGAGCAAAGAGAAGGATGGCGAAGGTCTGTTCTCCATCGTGTCTCACCGCATTTAGCCTAAATGAAATCCCTGTGAGGGGTGTTCTGACAGAGAATGGCGGCCAAGGAACCGAAAGCACTCCTCCGCTCCATCCTGAACTTCAGTTCGCTCGTTGCATGTCCAACAGGTATAGATCGGAACAATTTCCGCGGTGTGTTTCCTGCACGCGCCGTTGGGCCGGTGACACATGCCGATTCCAAGGCATCCGCTTCTTTCTCAAAGATGGTCAGCGGAACATCGTGGGCATCAGCTTCGTGGAGAATCAGCGGCCGGACGCTCCGAGCATGAACTTCCCTGTTCAGTGGAACGTTCCTCTAACCGAGCAACATATTCGCCGGACTAAGGTAACTCGACAATTCGGTCTTCCGCTCCCTTCGGCTTACCACGTAGCATAGCGAACGATCGCCAAGGCTTTGCTGCCCACACTTCGTCAAGAACTCGATCACTTGGCTTACCCTGAGATTATACGGCGGACGAGAGAGAGTGAAGTTCGTGCCACATGTGGTAGGTTTCATTTGTGGCTCGGCTTGCTGAAACTAAGTGTTTCAAATAAATGCGTATTTTTAGATACTTGCATGACCTCGATATTTTCGTGCAGCTGGATGTGCCGGTTGTGTGGCCGCGAAGCATGCGCCGAGTGTTTCGAGCAAGTCAAAGATTTGACTGAAGATAAGCCCGGTGCGACTCAGGCGGAGATCGCAGCCCTGCAAGCTAGACGAGAAAAACATGCTCACACCAACCCGTTTTTCTTGTCGTGCACGCGCAGGAACGAGCATCACGCCAAAGACTTTTCGCCCATGTCACGGTTCTGCAAAACAGAACTGGCACAAGCTATCCAGGACATGGAAGAGCTCCTGACGAAGCCAGATCCAGATGAGACTCCTACTCTTGGAGCCATCGACCCAAGTCTTCAAAACGGGCAATCCACTTCAAACTCGGGCACGGGTGCCGCAAATGGGGTTTCTGTGGTAGATGTATCAAACTTCGAAACCCCTGCGTCATCCACACTTGGGGAGGTGGTACAAGTTCCTCCAGCTGGTGGCGATGGAGTCTCTGTAAATACGGGGGTCCTAGCGCAGCCTCCACCCAATACTATTTCAACAGAGCCATCGGAAGTCCCTTCTCATCCCACGATTACCATCCCGGACTTGGAGCTCACGGAAGACGTGTTTAGACCTCTCTGGGCTAAAGGCGAACCTCTGGTGGTCACTGGTATCCTGCCGAAATTCCAGATTCATTGGACGCCCGAGTATTTTCTTCAAAAGTACAACTCCCAAAGTTGCCTCATACTTGAGTGCCAATCAGATATTAATAAGCGTGTCACTGTTGGTGAATTCTTCTCGTGGTTCGGAAAGTACGAAGGTCGGGTCGAGTGTTGGAAATTGAAGGTGAGTTCCAACGAGTGTATGGGAGAGGTGACGCTGAGTGACCCCTGAAGGATTGGCCGCCGTCGACTGATTTCAAAACTGCATTTCCCGAGCTTTTTGAGGACTTTAGTAGGGCAGTACCCGTTCCCAGTTACGTTCGCCGAGACGGCGCACTCAATATTGCTTCACATTTCCCGAGTAACACCGTCGCACCAGACCTTGGTACGCTGTAGTCTGTGGCTCGAGTGCATGGTAGCTCACGTCTCGATCAGGCCCCAAGATGTATAACGCCATGGCGTCCTTCGAGTCTGCAGGCAGCAAAGGGTCGACTAGACTGCATATGGATATGGCGGACGCCGTCAACATCATGACTCACGCAAGCCCTACGCCGGACGGTAAACCTGGTTGCGCTGCCTGGGATCTTTTCCGCGCATGTGATGCGGATAGACTGCGTGTATTCCTCCGGAGAAAGTTTAAAGGGTCCTATCAACATGATCCCATTCACTCGCAACAAATCTACCTTGACAGTACGCTCAGGAAGGAACTGCTCGATTTGTATGGGATCAGGAGCTACAGAGTATACCAGAAACCAGGAGAGGCAGTGTTCATACCCGCCGGATGTGCACATCAGGTAAATTTGGTTTATTGCAGAGTCTACATTCAACTTAGCCGTGCTTTAGGTCTGCAACCTTGCAGACTGCATCAAGGTTGCGGTTGATTTTGTCAGCCCCGAAAACATATCGCGATGTGAGCAACTAACAAAGGAGTTTAGAGAGCAGAATCAATCTATGGCGTGGAAAGAGGACGTCCTTCAGCTGCGCACGATGATGTGGTTTGCTTGGTTGTCGTGTTGTCGTCAAGAGAAGGAGATGAACGAGACTCTGGAATGAGGTGCGGCTGTAGGTTATTGGGATCGGATGAGCTATTCTATGGCAAGTGTGAACTAATATAGAGGTGGAACCTCGGGCTACTTTGCATAGTCTGTCTGTACATGCTGTCGGATTCGAGTTATCTGTGCATACTATGTTGATAACCATTGAGCGCTGTTCTTGATATTCACGATGTGTCCGCGGCCCTTGCTGCGGAAACCGCTCGCGAAGCTTCAGGCAACCATTTGACGATAATATGAATCAATTTGGGGACACTATCGCTCCTCCGTCCGCTGTGCCGCCTATGCCCCGCACATTCAGCTCCGAGGGGCATCTATGGACACCCAAACTTGTGCAGCAGAATCTGAAACCGGGTCGAGTTGCGATAACCCCTTGGATGACGTGACATTAGCCTGACTCATCTTGAAAAGGAGGTCGATGGCGAGGGGCTCCGAGATCGGGCCCTCATAGAAACCCGCAGAGTCAATGGCCACCGCCCGACGGTTTCATCTGACGCCGCCAAGCATCTTGGCCATCATCCACATCACCGCCCCGCTGCTACTCTTCCCCCCTGACATCGCCCCTAAACCCCATTCAAACCTCGAGCCCAATCCCCAACCAGGTTAGCATGTCCGAGAACAACGGTGTCCCTGTCCCCGTGATCGTGTGGATAAGGGCGCATCTGACGGCGCTATACGACCCCTCGGGCAACGCGTGTGCCGTCGAGGATGCTTTTGACCGGACGTTCACACCCACGTGCGAACTCCGGCTGAACCACGAGATGTGGCCGCTGCATGCGCTCAGGAACGACCTGGCACTGCGTGCGGGGGTGACTGGCATGCACGCGAGCGTCGCCTGGGACGCGGACGTCGTCTCGACCAACGAGGACAGGCCGGATGAGGTGCGTCTGCTGGCGGACCGACGGTGGAGTGGCTGACGGACGACCGTGATTTACTGGCAGCCCGCGATCGTCGCCGGTGCGCTCGTCGTCACGCGTTTCCTACCCTTTCGCATCCGTGCAGGCCCGGCGCAGAGGCGGACGCACGTTCATTTCAGCGCCAGGTGAGTCACGCGCTGACGAGCGTTGCCATCACGCTCTTTCCCTTTCTGATGGGTTACGTTTCGTAGGGTCGAGCAGGACGTGGGTGTGCAGGGCGGCGATCGACGCCGCATCACGAGTTTTTATTACACGTCGGTGGATAGCACGCCACCAACTTATTTTGCTGTTCCCCGCACAGCCCAGGAGGGGGTCGATGATCAGTGATCCATACACACAGTTTGGACGTGCATGTGGGGTGCGATTTTGCACCTCCTTTCTTATGCTGCTGGTCCTTGCTACTATAGTTTACCGTCGTTCTGCATTTGGTCGCGAATTGAATACGTTGCTGTATAACACATGTATGCAAGATGCTACAGCACACGGTGCAAGTCGTCTATGTCTCTACCATCTCTGCGTTTTCCTTTGCGCTGGTATCGTCCAGCAGTGCTTCTGCGGCACGACGTAAGGTAGCGATTTTCGTTCGCATCACCTGAACGGCTTCGGGTAGCAGACGCTCTGGAGGATAGAATCCCTCAGATTCGATGCAGACTAGACAGAACGGATGAGACACGGGCGGAGGTATCGCGGTATCACGCACAAAGGAAATGATCCCGGACACGCGCGAGCTGGACGCAGCCTTCGAACTCGGGGTGTCTATATACTTCGCGGCTCATCGATTCGAGGCGTGACTTCTTGTCGTCCACGCTAACTTTTTTCGTCTGTGGGTGTACGCGGATGACACCAGGGGAGAAACACTTCTGGAATTTCTCGGCGAGATCGGGTGGTACGGGCTTCGCTGGATTGAGGATGATCTTCGGGAGCAGACGGTAGGATGCGGTGGCTGCGGGGGGTAGATCAACGGGGTCGTGTGATACGAGCGGGGGACGGCGTGCATACCGACGGGACAGAACTTGGCGTGGTCCTTGCCGACGCCTTTGACGGCGTGCACCTCCATATCGATCTCTTGCCCAGGGCGTAGCTTTGCAAGGACGATGTTCGGGTTCGTCGGCGCGGGGGGATTTGCGGCCAGAACGGTGCCCTGTTCGCCTTGGGGCACCCACTCGAGTTGCGAGGAGAGCACCTCGGCGTTGGTGAAGAGCGCCTCGGGGTCCGTAGCATCCTTTGGGGCATTTTTTCGGCGTTCGCATGAGACCTTGAGCTGGAACACGAGCGTGTTGCGATCCGTTGCTTGGTCGTTTTGGGCTGCGAAGAGGAGAGGAAATGTGACGAGTGTGTTCGTGCAGGGAGGACGGGTGCTCACGGTCTCTCATGTCCAGAAAGGCGGGATCGATGTTAAGGGGGACGAGTCCGAGGCGATGAGCGAGGACTTCGTCGGCGATGACGGAGGTGTTGCACCAGATGTAGACGCGTTCGATGCATACGGTGGGCACCTCGGCGATGAGGATGCGTCGGAATGCGTTGGCGATGGAGGCATCGACACCGACGAGATCAAAGTCGATGGAGCGGTTCGAGAGACGCTCGACGCAGACAGTTAGTCTCTAACGACGCGCAGGTGAGCGCACATGTACGAGGCAAAAGACAAGGGGACAGACCTGTTGAAAGTCGGCGAGATTCCAGGCGTTGTCCTGGTCTGTGTGGTGTCCCGGAAAGTCAGACGAGGAGACGTGCGAGACGCGTTCCGGGTGTACGCCGACATGGCGTTTGGGATCGAAACCGGCCATGGAGGAGAGAGATCGCGCAGTGATTAGGTAATATCTATAACCTCTTCTCATCCGCCATATGCCTCGCATTCGAAAAAGTGCGTGTCCATGCTTGTCCAGACGACTTTGCCGTATCTCATCCGTGCACCACAGAGACTTCCAAGCGCGGTACGACCCGCCAGCGGGAGAAGATCAAGCACAAGGTCTCCGAGCATCACAAAAAGGTCAAGAAGCAGGCTGGCAAAGACAAGGCTGCCGGAAAACGTGCGTTCCACCTGGTGTTCATTTCCGACTCCTCGTCGATCGTCACTTGCAGTCGTGCAAAAGAAATCAAAGAAGGATCCGGGCATTCCGAACAACTTTCCGTATAAAGACCGGATCCTAGCAGAGGTCGAAGAGCAGCGACGTCAAGTACACTCTCGTCCGATCTGTGCGCCATGCAGCATCTTGATCACTTGACCGCAGGCAGCCGAAGAGAAGCAACGTCGGAAAGAAGAAAAACGTGCAGCCGCAGCAGGCAACAACAGCAACGACCCTGAGAAGAGCCCCACTCCGGGGGATGTTGACCGAAAAGACGGACAAGGATTTGATGGAATCACGTCACTGAGGGCTGTTCCTATATCCAAAAGCGAGGGCGACGACGATATTGTCGAACGAGGGGTACCCGCCATACCCGTGTTCCCTGGTCCTCCGACGTTGCGTGAGGTGGTTGAAAAGGCGGACGTCGTGCTGCATGTTGTTGATGCCCGAGATCCCGCCGCGGGTATGAGCGACGCATTGGTAGAAGCAGCACGGGCCAAGTTGACAGTGCTTCTGAACAAAGCGGGTGTGTACGACATGTGGGCGGGGTCTTCAAACTCACATGTGTTGCAGACACGGTGCCGCGAGAGTCGATCGTGCAGTGGCTCGCACGCCTACGGACATTGTATACAGTACTGCCGTTCAGGGTGGCATCTGCTTTCATGCCCTCCCGAACAGCATCTGAATCACCGAATAAAAAGGCCAAGTCGATGCCCAGGGATGATGCTTTGGGACTTGCTAGCCTTTGGACACATCTAGATGACCTCGCACGGACGAAAAATAGCGAGGAGCTGGTCGTCGCTGTGACTGGAGTGACAAACGTGAGTGTGAAAGCGCGATCTTGACCCAAATCTCAACTCGTGAACGACTAGTCAGGCAAGTCAGCAGTTATCAATTCGATTCTCGGGTCGGATGTGTTCTCGGTATACGATACATACATGGCTGCGTCTGCCAAGTTGCCGTCTACTACGACAAGTGCTCAGGAAGTGATCGCGATGATGCCCGGCAATGGTGCGCGGAAAGCGAGGTTCATTGACACGCCTGGATTGCAGTTTGTCCGTGCGGAATCGCTGACGAGCGAGGCAAGGGAATCGACGCGGGCACGGGACGTTCTGTTGCGGTGTAGAGGTCGGATTGACCGACTGAAAGATCCGTTGTTTGCAGGTAGGAGGAGGCGGACGTTTCGAAGCGACGGGCTGACGGTGTGATAGTGACGCATATCGTAGTGCATGCGGACGCGCAAGACCTGATGCTTGCGTACAACTTGCCTGCGTTTTTGCAAGGGGACGTGACAGGGTTCCTCGCGGGGGTAGCACGGGTGAACGGGCTGATCAAAAAGGTAGGGAATTGAGCTCGATGTGTGGATATTATGTGCTTATGGCATGACAGAGGGGCATGCTTGACCATGCGGGCGCAGCGCGGATCGTCCTTCGCGACTGGTGCACAGGGAAGCTGATGCGGTATAGCCTGCCCGGCGTGCCAGGAGAGACGACGGGAGGGGACTTGGCGGTGTTGGGGCCCGCGAGGAGCAGGAAGGAGCTGCGGAGCGCTGTGGATGTGAAGCTGGTGAAGATGGAGGCGGGTGAGAGCGACAGACGCGACATTGAATGGGACGCGGTGTGGGAGGAGGACGAGGACGAGGACGAGGAGGAAGAAGGAGACGGGGACGGAGATGAGGAGGGAGAGGAACTGCCGGGCCGGCGACCGGAGAAGCGGAGGGTGTCGTTTTCAGTGTCGACCGGAAAACGACAGCGGTAGAATGACGTCAGACGTTGTGTATCAGACTGGATTTGGAAAGACAAAACTGCGCACATGTCCATCACTCCCATCTCTCATCCTCCCCCCTCCCCGCCATCCCCTCCTCCTCCCCGTCCACGTCGTCCCCGTCGTCGGCGATGGTCAAGCCAACGTTCTTCCAAAAGGTGCTCGGTCGACCCTCGCAACGATACTCGGCACCCTCGACCACCCACGACGTCGGCCAGAACACGCATGGTTACCGTGGAACACCCGAAGAACCACTCCAGGTCGGTCCCCGACGGCCTTTCTTCTTCCCCTCTCTCTCATCGCCTCTTTTACCCAGCTCGACCTCCCACTCTCGGACGACACGGACGAGCCCTTCTTCACCCCCGCCTCGTCCCCCTTCCACTCGTCCCCCAACTCCCCTTCCACAACGCCGCCTACCTCTGCCGCCTCGTCCGCCTCTTCCCTCCCCGATCCCGCTCGCTCCCCTGCCTCCCTTCCCGACCACGCGATCTCCAACATGGCTTATGGGTCCGACCGCAAGCTTACGTACACTGACGAGGATTGGGCAAAAGACGTCCGCTGGCTCGTCGCCCCTCGTACCAACGAGCCGAAACCCAAGTCAAAGGTCACAAAACGTCGCAGTGCTCCCCCGACCGTGCAGATCCCTACTTCTCGCTCTACTTCTTCCCTTCCGTCACGTTTACCTACGTCCCTCTCGCGTTCACATCCTGTCCCGCCCCGTCTATCCAAGTCCAAGGCCATCAGCAAGGCAAAGATCAGCACCGCCAGGTCTGTCATTGGCATGACCGCGTTGCTCGAGGTCGAGGAGGACTCGGATTCTGATGTCGCTCTCTCTTGCGTTGATGACGCGCCCGTCCCACATAAGCGCGTTGTCCCAACCTCTCGCTCCCCCGACCGCTCAACAGGTGCATACCACAGGCCGCGCGTGTCTTCCCCGCTTCGCTCGTCCAAGCTCTCCAGGCAACGAAGTTTCTCGTCTCCGGCCTTCTTACCTGCCGCGGATCAAGCGCCTAGCCCATTTAGCACGACGCCCAGTCCCGAGCCCTCCCCCGCTTCAGGCACTCGTCGTTCGTTCACCTCGGCATCACGACCGCCCAGTATAGTATCCCATGGTACCACTTCGACCTCAAAATCACCCTACACGTCTCCCGCCCCCAACGTCCTAGACGCTCTTGCTGCCCACGTGTCCGTTTCGGACTCCCTTGACGCCTTGCCTTCTACTGGCACTCGTGGTTATACCAGTCTTGTCCTCCCTCACGCTACAAGTTCCCCCTCTTTGGCGCTTGGCCATGGATCCAATCGAGTGTGGAAAATCGGCAGAGCTAGACCCACTGGCGCCACTGTGCGTGACACCGTAGGTGTAGGCCTCGGCTTTGGTGATCAGATCGATCTGTCCCGCGCCCGCCTTGCCCAGACGACCATGGCTAGTGTTGAGATCGTTCGTGGCATCGCTAGTGGTTCTGGTGCAAACCGCAAGTCTCATAGGTCTCGCGGAAGTGTCTTCGGTGTCGCGTGGTTCTCCAAAGACAGACACTCTATTACAGTCAGTGAGAAGAATCGTCAGGTGGATACCGACTCCCCACTCGGTTTTACTGCTTATCGCACACCGCCTGTTTACGTTGGTGGTGGTTCTGTCTTAGTCCAAGTCTGGGGCGTCGGTCTAGATGGCACGGACGCGCGGCTCACGGGTATTTACCCTCCACGTGCTAGCTCATCTCTTCCTGGTGCTCCATACGGTACTAAGATATCAAAGTCAAGCGAGAAGGACAAGGGACGGTCCCCACCCGCAGGGTACATCCCCGGCCGTTCGTTTGTCGGTCGTGTCTTGGAAGTGGGATGGGAAGTCGGTACAGACGTTGCAAAACGCGGGGATTGGGTAATTGGACTGATGTCTGTCCACAAGGTCAGCCTTTGCACCCTGTCACGTCTATTCGGATTGACACAATCCGTCTAGTGTGGTGCATTGACCGAGTTCATACTTGCCGATCGGCATCGTGTTCATCGTGTTCCCAACCCTTTTACGCATTTGAAATATCCATTTACTTCCGTTTCTCCAACGGAGTCGGCGAACGAAGCGGATGCTTCCAGGCGACGCGACTCTCCGCAAGTCCCCGCTGACGAGAATTGCCTAACGGTTAATGAACTTGCTCTTCTGCCTCTGTGCGGAGTTCCCGCGTACCGTGCCGTTCGCACGTTTCATCAGATTACACAATGTATGGGGAAACCACAATTGCCGTACGGCAACTCTCACAACGAATTACACCCTATTCTTCCCCCTCGTAGCGACGAGCACGACTTCGTCGCAGGTGGAGGTCAGGAAGACTCTGCCGCACAGGTTCAGCCTAGGGACACCAGACCCCGTGCCCTCGTACTTCGAGCACACGATGGTGCGGGCGCCCTCGCCGTGCAAATGCTTATTCGCGAGGGCTGGTCTATATGGGCGCACGTGCCTGTGCCGTTTATGTTGCCTGGCGCCCAGTCGGAACTACCGGACGAACTGAGAGACGAGGAAGAGGAGAGGGAGCGCGATAACCAAAGGAACCTGCTACGCCGTATTGAGGACCGACTGCGTAGATGGGGAGTAGACGAAGTGCTCTTCGTCCCAGTCATGTCCATGCCCCTCTCTGCGATGTTTGATGCCTCAAACCCGACGCTGGAAGCCATGTCATCTTGGTCTGCCATTCACTTTCCTCGTTCTCCCTCTTCTTCTCCAAGTATTTCTCCCTCTCCGTTTTCCAGGTCGGCTACGTCTACCCCTGTGTCTTCGCCTTGTTTACACGGGCCCTCATCAAGTCATCTTTCGTCCCCTCCTTCATCATCAACCCATCAGAACGCATTTACGACTCCTTATTCTTTCAGTCCACTTCCACTCACGCCGTACGACTGCGAACAAGATTCGATCGTTTCTCTTATGTCGTTCTTGACCCGGTCACGTGTTCGACTTGACGCAATCTTGGATACTATCGGCGGTCGTGAAATATGGGATGCTGGTAGGCTACTTCTCAGCCGACCTATTCGCGACTTATCACGCCAAGACGTCGACGCGCAATTCACCACTCTCATTGGCGATACACCAGACCGCGTCGTGTCGACCGCAGGTGATAACTTCCGCGCAGGTGTGCGAGCGCTGCGTCTCGGAGGTGCTAAAGACCCGCACCCGTTCGAAGACAGTGGCTACCACGAGGCCGTAACGCACGGCCACGGCAAAGACAAAAAGGCCAGGACGAAGCCCCGGCCGGTCAACTACTCTTGGGTAAACATCGTGTCCGACATTGACTGGGAAGGGAGTGACGTCCACGACACGCTTTGCACTGTGCTACGGATGGTTTCATCCGACGGGGTGAAGCCCGTTCTCGACCTCCCAGATTTCGTGAATCTGCAGCGCAAGGACAAGGGGAAGCAGCGGGCATCGGTCGTAGCCGATGGCATCGAGGAGGAATTCCCGGGCAAGGTCGTCCCGCTCGAGAACACGCCGGACGTTTTCCTTCCGGGCGGAGGCCTCGAGCATGGCGGGACGGTCGTGTCTCGAGTGGCTGCATAGGAAATGTCCGGACCATGTCCTGCCGCCGGAGGCAGTCACGGCGCGGAGCTTTATCTTCTCTTCACCGATTTTCTTCTTGCTTGAGAACTATAAAACGATCTAAGGTGCTGCGGACGCCACAGATACGTTCCTACCTCATTCCTGGCTCGCGTGAGCCTTTTTCTCTTCATGCAGGCACACACATTGTAATCGTGAGCAATACATACATGACGATCAGCTATTTTTTGTGAATTGCATCTAGGGTACGTTTGCGGACAATTATTGTACGTAGAATTTAGGGGATATTTGTACGCGCATAGGTCATACGGAGTAACTCAGGTATCTATCATAGGTTCACAACAAATTTAAGTGGTACACCTTCACCTCGACGAGGCATACTTTTCGGGTAATAGCCTATTTAGACTTGATACAGTATTGGACCGCCATTTGCGCCAGTAAACTTTAGTCTGCTGGTGTCATACCACAAAAGAGTATTCACTCAAATTACACATTGCAGATGCACTATTACATGTTTTTCCAAGACCTGTACAGAATGTAGATTACATCGACAATGTTTTATGTGGTGATCTCGTTGTTGCTACTTATCGCTTCAGCACCACCACTTGCGCCAGCACGAAAATGGAAAATATATATTACGTAATCTAAATCGATTATCTAACAATCAGCGTTGCTGTCAGATCCATTGTCGTGTCCCCGTCACTTCCTTCCTGGCATTCCTCACCATCGACATTTTCGATTGGCCTTGAAATTGGAGCCTCAAGCTTTTCACGCTTTGGCTGAATCCAACGGGGTTTCCGATTCTCCATTGAGCTCGCTTCAAGTGTGCATTACCAATTAAGGTTTAGTGCATGATAAGATGACTGATAAGAATGAAAAGAACATATGTCACCGGCATCTTGCTGGCAAGTGTCCTCAGGCCAGGTTGTCCATAGTTAACATGTACATATGCAGCTAGCACCATTACAAATAATATATGTCAGTTTTGTGGTTCTGAGCCAATGACTGAAATGCCCATCAATGATACACTCGAAAAACTGTAAATTTCATGCTATGATTTCAGGACTGCAAAAGACTAGACAGTATAGGCCCTTATTTTTTTCACATAGTATTAGTCTATAGTACAATATAGTGTGGCTAGATACTCTATAAGAGCCCTCTGCAGCAGGTGTGATGTTGTATTTTCACATTGGCGCAAGTGATGGTGGGTGGCGCAAGTAGCGGTCCAATACTGTACAATTGTCGGTACATTCAGGATACATATTAAAGGTATTATACGGCAAGGGTATCCAATGCCACAACGTCTAGCAATATCCGAGTAGTCTAGAGTTCTGCGTCCACAACGCCTGTGGAATTGAACGGCCATTGCAATGCGCCTAGTTTCTTGACCTTGTGCACTTAGTTCAGTTCAGACACGACGAGGACCACAATTCATCGCCTTGGCAACACTGTTACGGCATAATCCTTCACGAGAGAATTCTACGCCATGGACTTCCACTTGCAACCTTGACAAGTCTTCATGCATGTATTACCGAAACATCGTAAACTTGACCATGCGCGTCTTCGTCAATACTTGATAGTGTAAAACAAAGTAGTAGAGCGATACGAAAGGCATGATGAGGGAATACAAGCAAGAAAAGTCGATCACGAAAGAAAACTTGAGACTTGATTTTTTTTTCTGATATACCGAACCAGGTCCTGGCCTCTTCAAGACAGGAAGTAATGAGAAACTTTGGCAAACTTGAAGCCTGTTGCAGGTTTGTCCGCCATGAACCCTTCAATTGTACGTGCCCGACCCTTCGCGAGAAACAGACAGACAAAGGCAAAACACAACGGGTTCCGGGCGCAGGTTGGTACTTCACCAACGGCCGCCGTTTTCAGCATGGTTGGAATTGTTAGAGGCACCATTGGATGGGCCTTCGAAATCCTTGCGAGGGCTGCTACCTCTCGGGGGGCTTCTTGAATAACTCCTACGTCTCCTATAATCAGGTGAGTAACGTCCACTGCGAGCAGGCGGACTACGACGGTCACGCCAGTCCCGGTTGTCACGACCATAGGGGTCGCGATCCTTCTCACGGTCGTGACGGCGGTAGTCACGGTCCCGGTCGCGATAAGAGTCCCGGTACGAGTCACGATATTCGCGGCTTGAATATGTGTCCCTATGAGAGCGACGATGGCCCATGTATTCTCCCGGAGTGGGCGCATGAGGACGGTCGGTGACAGAATAATCCACTCGGATGCGTCGTCCATTGAGTTCCTTCATCTGCGTCAGCATTCATGAGAGATATAAAAGCACAATGGACCAACAATGCCGTTAAGTTCCTGGATGCAACGTGTCG
The DNA here is from genome assembly GCA_038089155.1 of Nevesoporus exiguus. Classification (NCBI taxonomy): domain Eukaryota; kingdom Fungi; phylum Basidiomycota; class Agaricomycetes; order Boletales; family Boletaceae; genus Nevesoporus; species Nevesoporus exiguus. The sequence goes on from JBBPKI010000014.1 coordinate 78,834, forward strand.
CCTCTTCCACGCTGGACATTTTGATGAAACCGAAGCCACGAGAACGGTCAGACTACACAATATGGGTTTAGGGTTGGTCGCTCTATGAGCAACTACGGTGACATACCCTCTGGTCGTAGACTATGGTCACTTTTTCAACTCTTCCGAATCGACTGAATTCTTCATCCAAATCGCGTTCTTGAGTTCTAATGCTTAAGCCAAAGACACCCAACACAGCGGATGGGTTGGGCGCCTGCTTTGCCAAATGAGGTCGAGAAATAACGAAAATGAACACAACGTACAATGGGAGCATGCGAAGGACGCTTGGGCGGAGGAGACTTGCGACGGTAAGGGGGACTTCTGTAACCATTGTTGCTACGGGCCGGGCTACGGGAGCGAGAGCGCGCGCGAGGAGCGTCGCGATCACGGGATTCCGAGGCAGCTGGCGCCGGAGCGTTGTAAGCGTCAGAGTAAGGGTCCACTGGAGGAGCTGCAGCTTCACCGTATTGCGACTAGAGACAAGGGAGAAAAAAAATCAGTAGGCTGAGGGATGCTGTAGCGAGTGAGACTCACCATGATAGTTCGAGTTTGAAGAGGAAATTTGCGCGTGTTTGTATTCAAGTTGAGATTCAAGTTCATGCTCCGCGATCAAAAACCTTATTTAGAGGTACTGTACAGTTTTGTAAGCCCCCGTCGCTCCGAGGTTGGACGCGCTCATCAGCACACATCGGCAAGACAAAGATGGTGAGCTCGCCGTTCCAGGTGACATCCGAGCATTTGTTGACCGTGTCTCAACGCGCAGGGTATCGACATCAAGGCTCACCACGTCAAGAAGACCCAGCGAACGGCCCCGAAGAGTGAGGATCCCTACCTACTCTTACTGGTCAAGGTATGCTCGCGCTACTGCCATCGAAGAACTCGGCACTGACCATTCCATAGTTGTACCGTTTCCTCGCACGTCGAACCGATTCGAAATTCAACAAGGTCCCACAACTCTCGCTCGATTCAATGCCATGGTACTCACATATCTTCCATGCTATAGGTAATCCTGCACCGCCTTTTCCTCTCTAAAATCAATCGCCCCCCGATTTCGCTGTCGAGAATTGTGAAAGAGACGTCCGCCACTCCAGACCTCGCCTCAAAGATCGTCGTGACAGTTGGACCTGTTACCGATGACATTCGTCTCACCGAGGTCCCAAAACTGACTGTGGCTGCCCTTCGCTTCTCTCAAGCAGCAAAAGAGCGTATCCTCAAAGCCGGTGGGGAGGCCATCACCTTGGATCAACTTGCCCTGCGATCGCCTACTGGGTCCAACACAGTGCTTCTAAGGGGCAAAAGGAACACTCGCGAGGCCGTCAAACATTTTGGCATGGGTCCTCACAAGCACAAGAAGCCCTACACCATCTCCAAGGGCCGCAAAGTGAGTTTCTCAAATCCCTGCATGGATGTCACTCTCATAACAACTATTATAGTTCGAGCGTGCTCGTGGTCGCCGAAAGTCTCGTGGATTCAAGGTGTAAGGAGCATGCAAAACCAACATTTGGTCGGAGAGAGGGCATTGAGGATATGCAATATGGGTATTACTACTATGAATCTTCGCCGCGTTCTTTTATCCCTTTCACCTGTACGTCCTATCTGTGCACATGGTATGGCCCCCATTGCGCCAACAAAGCAACTTGCAAGGGAGTAACAAAGTGATTCAATTATTGGAATATGTTGCATTCCGGAGAAAGACACTTCTACTGTTTGGGACCATGAAGTCCAAGGCAAGCCTGGTGAAGTGTTTGTTCGATCAACGAACATTGACTAACACCTAGTCCGCTTGACATCCTGGAAGCGAGGCTCGTTGAACAATTTTCTTCCTCGCATATAAACGATTACTCACTGGACTGTGCGGGTTGTCACTCGCCGTGTTGTCCCATTCCCTTTTCGAGTTCGATATCTTAGGTTCCGCGATGTTATCCAACTGATCAGGCGTTAAAAGACCAGTTGAATGTGGGTTCTGAATCCGCCATGCAACTATCTTCGAATCTTCGCCACCAGTAACGAGGACCTCATGCTGCAAAACTGTTTATCAAAGAAAAGGATAGCAGACCAAACGTTGTACCTCTTCGTCCCAATAGAGGGATCGAACAATCCCTGAATGACCACCAGCCCAGACAGACTCTATCGTCCATTGCGCCATTGCATCAGATAAATCACTACTGGTGACCAAAGCCACGTCCCCCCTAGCGCGGTGATCAGGGTAAGACTCGGCCAAACAAATGAATTTAGCGCACTCCTTCGAGCCGACGAAGACCCCAAGTCCACTGGCAGCTGTCCGTGTCGAATGACCCATGATGAGATAATCGGTGACCCAGGTATGCCCATGATGATGCAGGGAGGGATTGCGAATATCCACAACCAAGAGCTTGTCCAGCTAGACACCGCATTGGGAATGTTTCAATTGTTCGTTCGGTGAAATGGACCTACTTCGTTTGACCAACAACTGAACGTCTCCATATCGCTTGCAGCCCAGATGCGCGTGCCGCGTATGCTGCTTATCCACCCACCCTGCGAGATACTGCAGCCCAAGTTTCCGACGTGCAGTACAGCTTCATCTTCGTCCGCTTCGAGAGCATTTGAGACGCTGACTAACCCGTCGGATGAGGTTGATAGTAGCACCTTGCCCGAACCCGGGGCGTGTTCACTTTTCGAGAAATGCACGGCAGTGACATCGTCGGAATGGGTCGAGCCGTGAGAGCGCAATCGCGCCACTGGATTCCGTGGATCCCTTGAGAAGAAAAGGATAAGTGAGATGTTTGTGGGATATGCGGGTCTCAACACAGGACTGACCAGTACATGATGAACGCATCCTCCTTCTGCAAGTCAGTCCCAGCGGCAACGAGTAAGCCGTCGTCGGATGCATCACAACAAAGAAGGGGGCGTGGTCTCCCGGATGCTTCCACTAGTCCCAAACAAAGTCTTTGAGTTGCTAAGGTATATGCTTTTCGGAAATACAGAAACGGAAGACCCACTTTTAATACCGGCCGTTCCAGCTCTTTCATCCCATGCGATCACCGAGCCGTCCTTGCCGGACGAAAGAAGTGTCTCGCGAGTGGAGACTCCCAAGCCACGGATAGTACGCAGGTGCGTAGTCGCATGTTCATGGCCCCTGAGAACGCCCGCGCTCTGCAGAGTGGTCCTGTCGAAGAGATGGATTTGGTTGGATGGGGATGAGGCGGAGGCGGCATAGAAATTAGCTATCTGTGTCAGTGATAGTACATAGCTATCTCCTGGAAGGACTGTCCCATGCAGGGTTTTGTTTGTGACAGTGAAGGACGATGACTGTAGTAGGGACATGATAGGCCGGGATGGGGGAGGATTTCCTATCCTGGATATGTTTCCGGTGATCGCCGTAACCAGCAACGCAGCCTCCGCAGCACGTCGCTCGTTCTCACTCAGCGCTTTCAACTGCCTCCTCGAACAGCCTATACAAACCCCCACATTCGTTTGAATTTCCACTCGTTCGACCCCTTCTGCCAAGTTCACATTCTACAAGCTTCCCCGAATTTTAATCGAGAAGCTCGTTGCCTACCTTCTTCAACAACTTTGACCGTATTCTGATTTATCCGGCATGTCTTCTGGTGGTACGTTCCGTGTGTAACGGTAGTAAAGTCCTGATCTCAGGTGTTGATCTGCCGCCAGCTCGTCGACTCCATAGACTTCCTGAACGCCTCGACTACAACTTGATCCCTGCCCCACTCGGTAAAAACTGATACATGATCGAGTTGGAACACATCATTAATGACGATACGCTAGATCTTTCACTCCCACAAGCTACGGAGAAGTCGCCTTTGCCAGCCATTATCGTGACCCCATCCTCACCCTCACTCGGCGCACCCGAGTACTACATTGCCTTCCTCACTCCCCCTCCTAAACCTTCGCTGCGCGAGCGCTTTGCCCAGTTTCCCCCGTTCCAGGGATTATTCTCGCTTAAAGCTAGGACCACGTTGTTCATCTCGTTGTTGTTGTTCATCCTGGTCTGCCATTTGCTTGCCCACATTGCGGTCCATCGTCCGCACTTTGACTTCAAATCACTTGATGTCGCCCCGCATTCGGACTCGTATGCAACATCGCCCTGGAATCTCCTGTCTTTCGACTTTCAGTCTTTCTGGGAAGCCGCAGCAAGTGGGGATAGAAGAAAATACATTGTGGAAGAACTGTCCCAAGCTGCCCATCGCTGAAACCTTTACTCATGTGACGGTTACCTTCTTGAAGTGTCTTTTGATGGACCTGCCTTGTTCGAATTCAGATCTCACATTTGTGGTGAGCAGCAGGATATTTCAACCGTATCACTATGCAGAGCACTTGTCGTCATCGAGTAGTTTGTTTGAATTAGTCCAATTTGATTGGCTGTCTGTTTGTTTCCTTAGGGACCATGACTCCCAAGCCTCTTTTATGGGACAATCCGATGTCGCCAATTTCGGCGATAGCTTTGTCGTCTTTTCACATTGTTGTCGGCGGGGGCATTCTGACGGCTCGTCGTTGCCGCTCCCTTCGTATTAGCCATGGTTATCGATCAGCACTAAGTGGACAGCTGAAAGGTGCCGGTGAGCCTCTGGCCCAGTGACCGCTTGCACCATGACACCATGACACTCAACCAACATGGAACATAGCCAAAATGATATCATTCGCGCTGTGCTACAAATATTGCAGGATTCGTCCTTTGCATGCGAAGTGTTTACTGTCGTTTACTCGCGAGCCGACGGCCAGTCCCTCAGGCTGGTTTCCCCCCTTGACAAAGGCCTCGCTTGACATCCAGGATGGAACTGTGGGCACGCCAGCCTTTTCACTTCCTGTCTTTCGCGCAATCCACTCGCTCCCCTTCGAGTCTAGGGGAGTTGTGCTCGGAAAGCTTGCCCAGGTATGCTAGGAGCCGGTAGTTCTGGCGTTCGAAGTTCGACCAGCTTGACTGTTGTGTATTCTGTAACTCGAGCATTTTTACTCCTCCCACGAACGTGTCCCATTTGCGGTCATGCAGGCTTCCCCCAATTTCTGGTTCGTCTGACAGCTCCGTCCTTCAGTCGTCAACAAGGCAAAAACAGGACTCGATGCATTGCGTCCTGTCGCGTTATCAGATGGTTATTCTCTCTCGCGTATCTTCAACAGTCATGGCTTCACGTTCGACAACCTTGTTCCGCGTGACTCTTTAACGCCCCGGAGTGCCAAGCTCCGCGTCGATCACTCCAAGTGACACTGTGCCCCCGCCGGCTCCTTCGACACCCGGACCCTACAACAGACCCTGTACCTGAGCCAACATTGGTTCTAATATCGGCGTATACCTTTCTCTCTGCTTCTAGCATTATTGGTGACGCGATCACTACAGAGGTAAGAGATCGGGTTGGGTCTCGTCTCCGGATACAATATTTAGGGATGCCTAATAGAGCCGGTCTTCCCCATCATCCTGCCTTCACTAAGAAACCTGCGGCTCTGCTGCAGATAGTTTCTATTGACCCTAATTTGATTACCATCGTCACACAGAACCAGTCAAAAACCATCCTTCAGGCGACGATAACGTCAGAGAGCATTGATCTTGAGAGCTTCGTGCCCACTGTGGCCACCAGCAACAACGTGGTTCCCAGCAGTTCCTCCACCTCTAACAGGTGCGCGCCATCTCGTTCCACGATCCACGATGATTCCGGACAAGGAACTATTCGCCTATTCCTACTGATCCTCGGCTCGGTGGCTAGGAACGCTAGGGGTTGTTGCACTAGGCGTCAATCTCTCCAGGTGCCGCACGCGAAAACGACCCGTATCCTTGCCAATCGTTTCTTCGTACGGTTCCGGGAATTTACGAGAGCGAAAAGACAGGGGGATGACAGGGAAAACCTCGCGCTTGAATACAGTCACATCAGCGACATCTTATCGATCTTCGTCTCCACACACACAAACATGTCTCAGCTCTTATCTCGTATACAGGCAAGTCGCTCCAAAATAGTGAGGGACAATTCTCCGATCCATTTGCGGACGACCCATCTGTTGCGTCCTCGCGAACGAGCACGCCTCCTGCAGGCATACATTCGGTCGACGGCGTGTCTGCGAACGAGGAATTCACACTGTCGGGTGCACAGGACGTAGCAGAATCCGGCAGGTTGCTTGGCACGAGTACTGGTAGCCTGGAGCTGCGCTTTGCTGTACCTGCTGTGGCCACGCACGTTTCACCAACACGTTCGCCGTATCTGCACCCACGTGGCACTACGACGGCTTAGTCTGCGATGTCATCGTCAAGGGATCGGGAATACCCGGGACAGAGGACAAAGTGGCACCTGTGAAGCTGCGGCACCCGCACCTTCGAAGCCGTTTTTCTCAGGGAGAGAGTGCCAACCGCACCCGCACGCACTGTTAATTGAAGCAAGTGTTGAGCGTGAGAACAAGACGTCAGCAAGGGCAAGCGTACTGGAGACACAAAATCATCACTCCTTCCCCTTCGTTTCACCTTTAGGCCAATCTGGCTACCTCGCGTGTCACTCCATCGCTTAACGCGCCCACTGGTACGTATTTGGTGTGAGCCCCGACTGACCTTAAATATTGTTCACTATTTAAGGCACGTCGATATCGCACGGCTTCTTCACGAAATGACTACCCTCTTTTCTCATCTGGCAAATGCATTTGGAGGATCTGGCCGGCTCAAGGTATGTATTTCCTTTCTAACTTTGTAATTCCGCGCTGTCACCTTTTCGTAGATCATCTGGTGTCTCCTGATCTCATACCCCCTCGGGAGTCTGTTCATAAGAATACCATCGTCTCGGCCTAGCCTCAAGCATGCATTCAATATATTCATCTCTGTCTTTTTCTTGATACCTGTTCTCAATCTTCAATGGGGTTTCGTCCAGCTCCTCGGTAGCGCTCTCGCGATCTACTTCATTGTCGCCCACTTCCGAGGCCCTAGCATGCCATGGATCGTTTTCGCGCAAGTCTTGTGTAACTACTCTATTTGTATTCTCCCACTGACTGCATTTTAGGTTTGCCATGATGCACCTCACTGTCAAGTATGCGATTTCACAAGCTGAAGCCGTTTGTACTGACATTGACTGCTCCCTGGAGCCATGTTATTCGCGAAGTCTGGCTTAGTCGCGAGACGGTCGAGATTACCCATGCGCAAATGATGCTCACCATGAAATTGACGACTTTCGCTTGGAATGTTCACGACGGTAGAAGACTGGGAGAGGTATATTGATTCCATGTCTGTACCTCCCTCTCAAAGCTTATCACTAAGCAGGATCTAGATAAGTGGCAACTTCAGAAATGCATCACGAAATATCCTACATTGCTAGAATTTCTTGGGTTCTCGTAAGCCATCGGTTTCCAGCATTTCCGCCGCTGACCCCAGTCGCCCCTTTGTGCGATTAGATTTTTCTTCCCTGGAGTTCTGTATGGACCAAACCTCGACTACGTGTCCTATAAAGCGTTGATTGACGAGACGTTGTTTAAATCAGTCGAATCCACAAAGCCGACGCGGAGGGCGATTCCTGACGGTAGAAAACGCGTTGCTTACTGTAAGATGCTGAAGGGGCTCGCGTTTTTGGGCCTCTTCGTGGTTCTATTCCCATCTTACAACTTCACAAAGACGTTAACGCCCTGGTTCGCGGAGCAAAACCTCCTTTATCGGTATGACCGGCGGAAGTAGAGCGTTGACGGCACCCTGAGTCACACTACAGGATCGCTATTTTTCAGTTCTATGGGTTCGTCGAGCGTTGTAAATTCTACGCTATCTGGACCTTGACGGAGGTACAAGGGTTTCCGATGTTTGCATATAGCCAAACTGATTTATCTCTTAGGGAGCGAGCATCCTGACTGGGCTTGGCTTCACCGGGTTTGGACCCTCTGGGGAGTCTCGTTGGGAGGGTGCAGTGAACATCAAAACATGGGAGATTGAACTGCCCACGAATTTCAAGTCCATCATGGATTCTTGGAATATGAACACAAACATTTGGCTCAGGGAGTGCGTCTACAAGCGGGTCTCTTCCAAGGGTAGAAAGCCGGGCCTTCGCAGTATCCTCATCACCGCCGCCACAAGTGCAGTCTGGGTAAGCCCAAGCTCGCGTCGTGATGCAATACTGAGAAGGTATACGCAGCACGGTATCGCAGCTGGATACTACCTCATGTTTATTCCCGTAGGCTTTGTCACTTACCTTGGTCGGAAGTGCCGGGCCAGCTTCCGGCCTTTTGTCATGCCTCCCCCAGGAACACCGCCCACTTGGGCGAAACGTGCATATGACTCCTTGGGCACCGTTGTCTGCATACTGCTGCTCAACTTTACGTCTGCGCCTTTCAGGTTATTGACGTTGGCGGACACGATGAAAGCGTGGTCTCGCCTAGGGTGGTATGGCTGGTGGATCGTGGGCTTCGGGGTCATCTTTTTCAAAGCCGGAGGGTTGATGTGTCTACGAAGCTTGCAAAGGAAACGAGCTCGCCCCGATGATGCCAAAGAACCGAATCTTTCCCCACCGGACCCGCCTGCGCAAGAGATGAAGGTAGAATGAACGGAGACGCTAGAACTAGAGTGTGTAAGCATAGAAAGACATCCATGCATTTATCATATTCCTCATCATTATGTCTATCAAATGTATTAGCGTAAACTGCGACGCTCGGCGTGTGGATGGCATGTACTAATCAGTTCGTAGTGCAGCCTGATTATCAGACCACTTACTTAGGCGCTCCGTGTTCTGGACAAGACATCACCACTCTCTTCGAGGTATAAATTTACGAACCTACATGTGCTATTTACAACAGCGAGCGTCTATGATCCTGCAACAAAGGGTCGTTTTCTGCCATAGCACTCATGCTAATTTTGGTGTTCCGAGCAATCGCTCAAATATTCGCTTACAAGGCATGCTGTCGTCCAGTCCTACTATACGTTTTCGCCCAGAGTGGGAGGATTGCGACAAGGTGAAACGTCCCCCGTTTCGTACTGTGCTGGGTCTGCCCAGACATCCTAAGCGGGCTACCCTTGGGATGGAAAGCGCACATCCAGTGACTATAGCGCGTGTACTGTTAAAGGAAACGGAGCATGAGAACACAGGAACAAGGTGACTAAATAGTGTAGAAGTCACACTCAAAAAAAGTTGAGTGCGTGGGAATCCAGCTGCATACGCGAAGTTTCTGTTTTGAGCCGTCTTGAGTTCGCCGTTTGCTCGTTGGTCTCGCAAGCCCTCTTTCCGCGATGGATGCTCTATTTTCTCCCCTGGCAAATGCACTCGGGGCATCCGTCGACCAGATCAAGGTAATTGCTTTCCAACACTGTATTTCACCGTCTGAGTCACCCCTTTCGCACTGCAGCTCATTTCATGTCTCCTAGTCGCGTACCCCCTCGGGAGTCTCTTCATAAGAATACCATCGTCACAACCTAGTCTGAAGCATGCCTTTAACATATTGATATCTGTCTTTTTCCTTATACCTGTTCTCAACCTACATTGGGGTTTCCTTCAGCTCCTCGGCAGTGTTCTCGGGACATACTTCATTGCTGCAAACGTCAGAGGTCCCAACATGCCGTGGATTGTTTTCATGCAAGTCTATCCATTGCTTCTGACTTGAATCGCACCATTCTAACAGCATTATAGTCTCGTCATGGGGCATCTCACTGCCAAGTATGTAGTATCTCTTTTACTTGAACTCTATTGACATCGGCCTCTTCTCATAGTCACATAATCCGCGTAGTCTACGGCCTGAGTTACGAAACGATTGAAATCACAGGTCCTCAGATGGTCCTCACGATGAAACTAACAACTTTTGCATGGAACGTTTACGACGGCAGGAGGCTGCAAGAGGTTTGTTTTCGTGTTCGCGTCTCCCCTGCGTAATTTATCCCCCAGATACTGTAGGATCTCGACAAGTGGCAACTTCAGAAACGTATCACGAAATACCCCACCCTGCTAGAGTTCCTTGGATACTCGTGAGTTACTGGTTAGACGCGTTTGTGCCATTAACTCTTGTTCTATCTTCAGATTTTACTTCCCTGGAGTTTTGGTTGGACCGTATCTTGATTACGCGTCTTATACATCGCTGGTTGACGAGACGTTGTTTAACTCGGCTGAATCTACGAAGCCAAAGCGAAGAGCGATTCCCGATGGCAGAAAGCGCGTCGCTTACCGTAAGATGCTAATGGGGCTTGTATTTTTGGGTCTATTTGTGGTCTTGAGCCCGTCTTACAACTTTGGAAAAACATCGACACCCTGGTTCGCGGAGCAAAGCCTCCTCTACCGGTAGGTTCAGTTCCTGGGTCGGTGGCGTGTTGGACTCACCAAGCTTACTAGGATCGTTGTTTTCCAATTCTACGGGTTTATCGAGCGTTCTAAATACTATGCTATCTGGACTTTGACGGAGGTAGGAAGATTTCCGATGCCTGCGTGCGACAAACTGATCTGGACTCTAGGGGGCAAGCATCCTGACTGGACTTGGTTTCACTGGATTTGGACCTTCTGGCGAAAGTCTCTGGGAGGGAGCGGCGAATGTCAGATTTCTGGAGATCGAGGCTCCCACGAACTTCAAGGTCTTACTGGATTCTTGGAACATCAACACGAATGTCTGGCTAAGGGAGTGTGTCTACAAACGTGTCACTCCCAAAGGTAAAAAACCGGGCTTCCGCAGTACTCTTATTACTGCTGGCACGAGTGCATTCTGGGTAAGGCTCGTGTTCGTTTTCCGGTAGGTGTAATGCTGACAAGGGGTGTCTAGCATGGGATCGCGATTGGATATTACCTCACGTTTGTCCTCGGTGGTTTTATTACTTATGTTGGTCGAAAGTGTCGTGCTGGCTTCCGCCCCCTCGTGACTCCTCCCGCGGGAATGCCATCCACCTGGACAAAGCGTGCCTATGACGTCTTAGGAACCCTGCTTTGCATATCGATGCTCAACTTTGCGGCGGCGCCGTTCGTGCTGCTAACCTTTAGGGACTCGATGGAGGCATGGTCTCGTCTGGGATGGTACGGGTGCTGTATCGTGGGTTTTGGGGTGGTTTTCTTCAACGCTGGCGGATCGAGGTATCTTGAAACCTTGCAGAAGAAACCAGCCCGCGCCATTGATAGCAGCAAGCCACAGACCCGATCATCTGATGCTGTGGAGGGGGTGAGGAGGGCGAACTAGGACGAGTTGATATAGAACATCTAGATCTGCGCGATGTTTGCTACGTGATATATGCCTGATGTGATGTGATGTGATGATGGACAGTGGCAGTTTGGATGGAATTGTACGTTGACCGGTCATGTGGAAGTCGGTTAGAAGAGGTCGCCGCGGCGTATGTTTACGGCATGTGGAGCGGCGCTGGACGCTCCGGGTTCTGCCTGTGGACCTTCGACCACCGGAGCACATCATGGCGGGGTAATCTAAACAGCTGGAGGTGCCGTCCAACGTCCAGCCCTGAGGTTGCAGCCAAGGACGTGCCGCTGCCCAACCACTGCGTTTCCCACCTCGTGCTCGGACCTCTCGCTCCGTGAGCTGGTCTTTTACTCCATACGCAAATGCGAACCCGCAACTGAGACGGTTTGCGACCGGCCCTGGGTATTTTTGCGGAGGACGGCCAGGGGAGGCACCGGGATCCGGATTTAGCAAGGCAAACATTGGACGCGTGTTTGGGGTAGTTATATTAGCGACCCAGCCTCGTCCTGTGCCGGTCTCTCCAGACACATCATCCCCTGACCGTCCCCTCCCTTGATCATGAGCGTATCAGTCGACGACCTCGTCGCATCCTTGTCCGCCAACCACATCGGCCAAGAAGCAATGGACCTCGCTACCCTTCAGGTATATAATATTTCATCTACCCCACACCGCTTTGCGTAGCTGCTTATCTCCCTCGCTACCTCCGCTCTCGCTAGGCCCAGCTTGCGCAGACTCTCTTGACGCACCCGCTGTCCCTCTCACCTGCCCATCCTCACCCACCCTCCTTTGTGCACGGGGTCAGCGTGAACGTCGTTCGGCGTGATCCATCAAGCGTGCAGCACTGCACGACCCCTACTGCGCGCACGCCCTCCTCTGCCTCGTGTACCTGGCCACTCCCAGCTCCGGAACACACGGGTCACTCACACAGGCGGAGCATCTCCCATGCGCGGCGACAGAGCATTGGTGATGGCTGGTGTGACTTGGAGGAGATGGCCGAAGAACTCACCGTAGAGGACATGGTCACGCCCGATTCCCCGTGCTCCCAAAATGCGTATCTATGGTCTGCTCACAAGGGCGATGCACATGCTCCAGTCATGAGGGCCCTCCCTGCCTCTGCTTCTATGCCGCTCTCGGCATCCAACATGAGCTCTCCGGCCGACCCGGTTACTTCCTCTCTCTTCACGTCCACCGATCCATTTTATTTGCAAGCATCGCAGTCGACACAGCAGCCCCATACCCAATTCTTTGGCCACGTTGGAATGCCGGGCTCGCATTCTCCATTCATTGTTGGTGTCCCCTCTTGGGAATGATCAAGAGGCCACGCGACTCGGACGCCACCCCCATTATCGCCCCATACTCCCCGCTCCTGTTTGTACAGTCCCGATCAGGCTGTTGTACGCTCATGACCACCGTTTCTTTGCTCACATCTACATCTCCCATCGTCTCGCCTCATGCGCCGCCTGCCTGCTTACACAGGCTCGCGAGGAGCCCGCCGGGTGAAATATAGAATAGAAGGCTATTCGCGGCCCGAGTCTCGTATCCATCATTCTTACTGACTGCTCATACCATTCCTATCGTCGATGTGACAGCCCCTTTTTTGCTCACATGAGCGTCGCTTTACACCAACTGCCCAGCATTCACCGTCTCCGGTGCCTTCCCTTGTTACCTGTGCACGCCGTTCTCACCCTTGGACTGTTGTTCTCTCGCCATGTACGACATCATTTGGTCTTTCCACTTAATTATTTGTTGCGTACAACTGTTACCAGTATCACCTTCCATCTCGCGATATCAATCACCGCTGACATTCTCGTTTGTGTGGCTGAGGTCTCAAGAGGGAACACTGTCAGCGGGACACGGAAACGGGCAAAACTAGTACGAGTGCCGAGTCTTGCTTGGATCTGGGGCCAGTTCTGCCAGATGCGGATTCTTGACATACAACCGTGATGACAAAAGTGATATAGTACAAGTGGCTGCACCGCCCATTACTGACTGATCATCATGGTATTGGGTCGTGCTGTGTCGTGCGACGCCGAGGGTATGAAACACGACCGGCTAGAATAGGTCTTCCAGAGTCATTTGTTTCACGATGTCCTGATTGAACGAGGAGTGAGGATGATCGTCCCGACGACTCGACAGGAAAGCGAGGAAGCTTACCGTGTTTGAAACCATCTGAGCAAACTCTTCAAAGCTGAGTTTTCCATCTCGATCGTGGTCGCCTTCCATTATCGTCTTGTCGACTATCTGTTGGAGTTGTTGATCCTAGGCGTACCGGTTAAATGGTGCGTGACACGGAAGCGAAACGCTGAACCTTGAGGTTGTTTCCGACCATCATTTTGAGTACGAGGAACAATTCCCCGTTGGAGATGAAGCCATCGCGGTCGACATCGTAGACCTTGAAAGCGACTGTGGTCGTAGAGGTAAGATCAGGGACAAGGGAGAAAAGGGCTAAACGGACATCTCAGCTTTTCCTCTCTGCCACCACGGCTGCTAAAAGCGCTCAGACCGCCCACAAACTCTTGAAAATCGACAGTCCCTCCCCCGCTGAGACGTGCGAAGGGATTAGGTGTCGTCAATTCGATCACGCGATACGCACTCTTCGTCAAAGATGGCTATCATTCGCGATGCCAATGGGTTGCTGGCGATCTGTGGTATTTGGAGAAACTCTTCGCGGTCGATGGACCCGGAGCCGTCGCTGGGGACGTGTCAGGGATTGCCGGCCTCTCGACGGATCAGAAGGATACCTATCGAGTTTCATGAAGCGTTTCTTGAGACGTTCTAGCTCGGCGGACGTAACTAGTCGATCGAGTCACTCAAAGGGAGCTCGAGGCGGGGGCGATCGACGTACAATTGGACCGCTTTTGCATGTCCTCCATAAACTGGGACGCTGTTCGCTGCTCGTGAGCACGGGTAACATGACATGCAGAACGGACGAACGTGTTTGACCCATGGCGAGCTGGATGGCGAAGAGCAGGCTGCGTGAGAAAGAGGCGACGAAGCGCACGTAGAGGCCGCCGTCCGCAGGTTGGCAGATGGTGCGGCCGTGTTGGAGCAGTGTCGGACGTGGCGCGTTCGTTCAGCCCGCTTTTTTACGTGGCAGGCGGCTCCCTTGTCCATATCCGTCGCCTTCTCGTGCTCATCACCATCTCACGCCCTCCGACGCCCAGCGACGGACTGTCTATGCTCTCTCCACCCCCCCGGGAAAAGGCGGCGTCGCGGTCATCAGAGTGTCGGGACCCGACGCGTCCAACGTCTGGAAGGCCCTCACCCGTCCCGCGTCTGCCATCGACACGCCGCCCACGCCTCGGCTTGCACAACTCCGTCACGTCATCGACCCCCTCAGCGGGGAAAAACTTGACGACGGTCTCGTCCTCTTCTTCCAAGGCGCGTCCCCCCGCTCGACGTCCGTATCGAATCTGCTCACACACACACAGGGCCGAGATCCTTCACTACCGAGGACGTCGTCGAGTTGCAGGTTCACTCTGGCCGAGCCGTACTCTCTTCAATCTTCCGAGCGCTGTCCAAGTTGCCGTACTGTCGGCCAGCCCAGCCAGGAGAATTCACTCGGCGTGCGTTCGAGGGTGGCCGACTGGATTTGACCCAGGTGGAGGGACTGCGAGACCTCATCGACGCCGAGACGGATGCACAGAGGCGCGTCGCGATATCTAGTGCGGCGGTAGGTGTCCCCCCACGTCCTGCATTGCTTTATGCCGTTGAGCTAGTTTGCAATAGGGTGCTCAACGAGCTCGTTTCGATGCTCTGAGAGCCCAAATCCTGGATTGCCTCATGTATGTCGAAGGCTTCATCGACTTTGGTGAGGACGTCGACGAGTTGGGGCAAGAACGCATGCTTGACCAAGGTTCGTGTGTAACCTGGCACCCCTGGATCGACTCGATGACGACAATCTCTAGCCTGTGCGCGGGCCCAAGATATCATAGACTGCATTCGCTCCCATTTGTCTGACAACCGCAGGGGCGAGATCCTCCGCTCTGGCATCAAGCTCGTCATCTTTGGACCCCCGAATGCTGGAAAGAGCAGTCTCTTCAACTTCCTCGGTCTGTCTATCATCTGCCAGTTCGTCAAACACGATCTGTAATGCGTTTTCCCGCAGCTGAGCGAGATGCTGCCATCATATCTCCAATTCCTGGGACTACACGAGACATCCTTAGTCTCACCCTCGATATCGGGGGATTACCTGTCGTGTTGAACGATACCGCCGGAATTCGAAACACGACCGATGATGCAATCGAGAGGATTGGTGTCGAGCGAGCTGGCAATGTGTAAGTCTGGTTTGATCTCGGCTGGATTAGTGCTCATAGTCGCAGCATTGAAACTTCAGACGTCTCGATTTGTGTTCTCTCTCTTGACGAAATCGCACAAGGAACGGCGGGTGGGGAAGTACAGATCGCCATACCCGACGATGTCGTTCGCCATCTCAAGCCTGACACCGTCTTCTTGCTCAACAAATCTGACCTTGGTCGTATATCTACCGACGACTTGCGGGGAGCATTGAATGATGCCCTCCCTCAGCATGCTTTAGAGGCCCCACGACATCTCTGGAGTATAAGCCTTCGCACTGGGGAGGGAACTCGGGAATTTTTGGATGGTCTTGCATTGGTATTGAAGGAGAGATATGCGTGAGTTCTTGCTCGGTTGTCATCGCCGCCTTTTCTCATACAAACCACTCAAGGTACACTGAATCTATGTCTCTCGAGGAATCTCCACTCGTTACTCAGGCACGCCATCGGGATTATCTGGAGTCTGCAGTGAGGCATTTAGAGGAATTTAAATCGTATCGTAAGTCACTCGTAACCTGGGAAATTCGGTCACTCTGACGAGGTATTGTGTGCAGCACTGTCCCAGATTGATATCGCTGCCGAATCCTTGCGATACGCCGCACGTGCGATCGGAGCCGTTTCCGGATCCGATGTCAGTACAGAGGAAGTTTTGGGCGCCATCTTCAGCTCCTTTTGCGTGGGCAAGTGATTGGTGGCATGCCAAGCGTTCTGCCACCCCGTTGTCTCTACAGCCAGATAAAATCGTTCTATCACTGCGAGCTCTATTGAGTAGGCTACAGACTCCTCAAAGGGACTGGAACGCGATGTGCCATCCCAGGTAATGAAGAAAAGAAAAGACATCAGGTATACGTGTAACTGCGGACTGCCGTCAACGGGCAAGGGCATGATTAAAGGGTTCCCAGCTACTCTATAGACGGCCATGTACGAATGATATTCGCAGCTCGCTTGCGCAACTTGTTTCTATCTCCGAATGGTATCTCGTGCAGTTCAGAGAGCTGCTTGACGCTTGTGCGTAGCTCCGAGGTCTGGAGGGCTGCGCTGAGTGAACTGAATCAACGCTTGGGTGTAGACTGACCACTGAATCACTTCGGTCCAAGCTATTTCTCACGGACTCTATCTCTGCGAGGATGATGCTCAACGTCTCCAAATCCTACGTGGGCATGAGTGGTGACGAAAGTGCATCTCGTGAACTGCGTGAAGCTACTCACCTCTTCCTTGAGGTGCACTTTCCCCTTGACGAGGCGTTGCAGTGCTACAATCCAGCTGTTTACCCGTTCTTCGTGAGTCTCGGGAGTTGGCCTCGTGGGGGCGTCCGCTTCCGCTTCGTCAAGCTGTCTGCTGGCCAGTTGGTCCGCGTTGGTATCCGCCGGCGGGACGTCGGACGACTGGCTCGTGACATGCGTGCTGGGGACTGCGCTTGCGGTTCCTTCCTCCTCGACGGTGGAAGCAGAACCAGCGGAAGCGGTCGACTCGCTCACGTTCGGGCTGGGCTCTCTCTCGTGCTCTGGTTCGTCGAGCGTGGCATACAGCTCGAGGTCCACCTGCCGAACATGCGCGTTTTGCGTCAGCCAGTCGTGCCGATGTCAACGTATGAAGAAGGGAGAGGGGGGGGGGGGGGGGGGGGGAGAGAGAGAAGGGGCTTACT